>JAMLFY010000005.1:15960857-16212516 GCA_030441495.1 Dalbergia oliveri | reverse complement strand
TTCCACTATTCTAGAATTTAGATTGAATACTCTATATGCCTTACTCCTAGTAAAGTATCCAATGAATATTCCATACATCTGTTCTAGCATCAAATTTACCAAGATTGTCTTTGTTGTTAAGTATAAAACATTTGCATCCAAATGCATGAAAATAATGGAGTGTTAGTTTAGTTCCATTTTTAGAGCTCATAGGGAGTTTTCTTAGTATAGGCCTTATGAGTGTTCTATGAAGACATACCATGCTGTGTTGATAGCTTCAAGCCACAAATTTTTTAGGGTTTGATTTTCACAAAGCATTGCTTGTGCCATTTCTTGCAAAGATCTATTTCTCCTCTCAACTACTCCATTTTGATGAGGAGTTCTTAGAACGAAAAGTTATGAGAAATGTCATTTTCATCACAATAAGATTCAAAATGTTGGTTTTCAAATTCTTTTCCATGATCATTCCTTATAGATATAATGGAGCAAACTTTTAAATTTTGAACCTTTTTGCAGAAATTTTGAAGAAAATGTTTTATCCTTATGTGCTAGGAATAAACCAACCAAATCTAGAATAGTCATCTACAATGACCATTCCATATTGTTTCCAGCCAAACTTTGTGTTCTGGTTGGTCCAAATAGATCAAGATGTAAGAGTTCTAAGGGTCTTGTGGTTGAGATAACATCCTTGGATTTATAGGATGTTTTTGTTTGTTGCCCTTTTGACAAGCATCACAAACTATATCTTTTTCAAATTTGATTTTGGGATGCCTCTCACCAAGTCCTTATTAAGTACCTGAGATTTGATACATGCTATATGTTGTAGTCTTCCTATGTAAACTCCCTAATATTTAACTCAACACACCTAGGATGTATTCAAGTTAATTATTAGTTATTACTCTTTTGTCTCGATTCTAACTTTCTCATTTTAGAAAATACTTAGGAAAATATGAGTAAAATTTTTCTTTTTAAAACAAAAGCGTAACCCATACGTATATGGGAAAAACATAACATGACAGATTAGGAACATGAAGTCATGAATACAAACAACATCATATCGATATATATAAAATTAGATAATTTATTGTACACCAAACAAGAAATAGCAATGTCAGTATAATCATTAATCAGGAAGGAAAGGAAACATAAAAGCAACACATCAGAAACTCCCTACTACATTAGTGTGTAAATAGATAACCTCTAAAAGCAAAAGGAGGTTATCCTAACGTACGGGTGTGTGTGCATGAGAATCAATCCGAACTCCTATTCCTCCATCAAAAGGAGGTACAACTAGTGCGTGGCGTCAAAATAAAGCTTCTATGTTGCCGTGTCAACTTAAATCATGAAGGCAGGTTGCATCGATCTGAAACGTGACGGAAAAAAAAAGATAGAAGGAGTGAAAATCTTAATAAAGAATCTCATGGGAAAACCTCCTATTCTAGTGTCATCATCTACGTCCTTCAGGAACCTCAGTTTCTTATAGAAAAGTGAACATGCATAAGATTCGAATTTAAAGTCTAAACATCATTTCGAGGCTCATTTGATTTTAGTATGCATATTGGATGTTATGAATGCATTCATACTTTGTCATGAAATGCATGGCAATGCGAAATGTAATATACTAAGTCCAATCATAATAGATGTTCACGAACTATAACAATCATAGCATAACTTTCTTTCACTTATCTTTTAGGTGACTTAGATTAATTCTTTCTCATATAGGGCCACCCTATTTCTCTTATCTTTTGAGAGTTCTCAGTTTATGAGCTCATACCTCACTAGTCGTCATCAGCATAAGTCTTATCCTATGATAAGTTAACAGACTCTTGGAGTGTGGGATAAGGGGCAATGGATCACTTTTCATAACCTTTAATTTGAGGAGTCCAAAGGGTCATTTCTTTGGATCACATCTCATAACCTTTAATTCGGAGTCTAAGAGATCACTTCATATATTTTATGTCACCTTAATCTTATTGGATCACCTTTCATAACCTTTAATTTGGAGTATCAAGGACATTTCCATGTGTTTTATATTACTTAGAGATGCAATATATGAACATATAATCACAACTTATCATTCATCATTCCAAACTCATAGAACATAGGCATGCTATTATCAACATCATTTGAAAATTAAACAAGTCTATACTCATGTGCAACACATATAGAATACACATTAAATGAACCTAACATAATATATACAATTCATTCCAACATAATTCATTCTTTAGAAACTAGTCATTCTACATCTTTAATTTTAAATTATCCTTATAAATAAATTGTATCACTTAGGAACATAATAACAAATCTTTTAGATTAATAGTAAAATTAGAGAGCTTGATAAAATTATATCCTTACTTAATAACATATATATGTTCCAAGAGTCAAAGTTTCTTATGTAAGTTGAAGTGGTGAGTCTTGAGCACTAAGTTAATTTTTGTGATAGCATAATTGTAAACATGTGATGCAAGCTTCATTTTTAGTCTTGGCATTATAGAGTGATGGCAAGAAAAACATAAATATGCTATGCAAAGCTTTGAATTTAAATATGAGAATGCAAACTCTAGTTTTAAATCTTTAAGTTTAAGTGATGACTTGAAAAATAAATATGTTAACAAGAATTGTAAATATGAATGCAAGTTCAATTCTTTATTTTAGTGCTCTAGACCTCTTGGAGTATTTACTCTAAATCACATTTCAACTTTAAGGTTGAAATAGGTAGGCTTTGAGATTAACCATTTAGGTGATATAAAATGCAAGCTCTTGTTAAAATCCTTAAGTTTAAGTGATAATTTGAAAAGTAAAATATGCTAAGCAAAGAAATATAAATATGAATGCAAGTCCAATTCTTACTTTAGTGCTCTAAACCCCTTAGAGTATTTCTCTAAATCACATTTCAACTTTAAGGTTGAAATGGGCAGGTTTAAAGTTAATTAATTAGATGATAAAGTAAATCATGAAAATGCGAAGCTTAAATATAAATATGTAATGCAAGGACTTGAAATATAGATATGAATCCATTTCTTGAATCCTAGGCTCAAGACTACCACTTTAACAATATACATTATCACTTGCTAAAAACTTTCTTAAAAGTGGAACCTTCAAGCTTTAGAGGTTAAATAAATGATGGTTTTGCAACCAACACCAAATATCCTCATCATCAAACCATGGTTCCTTCATCATATAGGCCACTAAGGCCGAAATAGAAGAAAGAAAATGAAAAGAAAGAACCAAAATATAAAGGAAGAAGGAAGATTTCAACATAGTAATATCTTGAAATAAAGAAAAGAATAGCAAAATTTAAAACAACTCCTAACCAAAGGTGTTTTCTTGTTAAAGAAAAGAGTTTGGTCTGAAATGAGAAGAACAAATCCTCCTTGGTGCTAGATGATGGTTTTGGCCAAGAGAAAGAAAAGAAAGAAAGGTTTGTCTTGGGTCCTTGATTTTGGAAATGGAAAGGTTATGTGTTTAGAGGAAGGTTTATGGTATTTGTGTGGTAGTTTGTGTTTAGAAAATGGTGGAGGATGGTAGCTCTTGGAAAAATGAAGAAGAAGAAGAAGAAGAATTCTTTGAGCTTGAGAAAGAAAGTTTTGAAGTTGTGAATAATGAGCAAAAATGTTACAAGCTTTCCTTGATATCTATTTATAGAAAATGAAACACAATGGAGGTGAAAATGTAGGAGGAGGCCCGGCATTCATTGGAAAGGAAGTAAAGAAAATATCTCTTTGCATGGTATGGCTTTGGGTATGGCTATGTATGGTTCAAAGCATGGCTTAAGGTATGATTATGTATGGTTCTTTAAGTGTATTTTAATTGAATATCAACATGTGATGGATGAAAATAGAGGAGGAGTGGCTGATTGGTTTAGGAGCCATGGGGGAGAGGAAATCTCATTCTAATGTTAGTTTATTGGTATGTTTAGAAGTTGATTTGGTTAGTCATGGATTAGGGGTTGTAATTTAGTGTTTTAGGTGAATGAGTAATTAAGGTGGCTCAGACAAGATTAAAGGTGGTCTTACTTTAATGCAAATCCACCTTTATTAGGGAGGAATCTCATCATATGACCATTTCCATAATTTAAGGAAATTGGAATAGATTACTATTCATGAAAATGTGACATAAAGTCTTAAATCAAGAAAAGGATTTTGAGTTTCTCTAAGCAATCTTAGGTTCTAATTAACCTCAATTAATTATTTTGACTCTAGATTAGTAATTAGAATTTACTAATCTTTAATTAGAGCCTAATATTGCTTAGATTTCATTAAACGTATCATTAGGCCCAAAATGCACTTAACCGGGGCAAAACGGTAATTTTTTGCAAAAAGCTCCCAGGGCTACCTGGGCTTAACCCGATGCTAAACATTATTTAAAAACATCATTTCAAATTTTTGGGTGAAGCTGGGCTTAAACGGCACTTAATTTAAATATTAAACGGCCACATGGACATTTTGATCATTTTGTGCATTAGAACTCAAAAAATGAGATTCTTCTACTAATAACACATAACACATGGAATCCCTTTCAATCATCAAAACATCCCTGGAGGATGGCAGGGTTGCGATCCTCATTTCCCTGGTAAAATGGTAGGGAGCATTTAAGTCATTTGTAACGGGAAAACAAGAGCGTACATCCTATGCCAAAGCTATTTGTCATTTTCAAAAGGTTCAAAGCACTTCACATCTTGAGCCTTTTAGATCATCTAATATAACACCATATATATTTTCACATCTTTGGCTAGCAACAATATATGATTATTGCTCATTTTATGTACAATGCAATTGTCACTATCAAAAATAACATGATAGCCATTATCACACAATTGACTTATACTATGTAAGTTGTATTTTAATCCATTTACATGAAACACATTATCAATAGTAATAGAAGATGATTTACCTATTTTTCCAACACCAATGTTCTTTCCTTTCCATTATCTCCAAATGTTACGTTTCCACCATTTTGACCTTTGAGAGATGAGAACATAGCTTCATATCTAGTCATATGCCTTGAACATCCACTATCAATGTACCAAAGCTTTTTTCCTCCCTTCTTTGGTTTACTTTATTTCTGAAGGAAGAATAGGTTATCTTTTACGCATCCAAAGTTGTTTAGGAACCTTGTCATAAGGAGTTCTAAATTCACCTGCACCATTCCTATCCACAAGCACAGGAACCAATCCATTTTTTCTTTGGCCCATCAAATGAAACATGTATTTGTTAAATGTCCCATTTGTTTGTAATTGTAACATTCTTCAACATGTTGCACTTTCTTCTGGTTTTAAGGCTCTAACAAAATGCTTCATATATGTTCTTTTTCTTTTGAAAAGGTTTGTTGGTTAAGGCATCGAATTTTTGTTCAAAGAGGCTTTTGTAAAATGGTTTTGTTCATAGGCATAATATTCAGCCAGCCTTGTTAATTGCAACCCTCTGCTATCCTAAAAGATTTTCCAAATTTTCTGTTCCTTTCAATAAACTTGGCCAGATTAGAGATAAGCGTTTTAACTCCTGCTTGAGTAAATCGTTTTTAGATTTAATGATCTTAGCCAAAATTGTCCAGGCATTTTTTTAGAGCTTCAACCTCCTTTGTTAAAGAATTGTTTTCAGCAAATAATATATCTTTTTTCCTTTTATTGCAGTATATTTGAGAGGATACTTTTTCAGCAAATATTTTTTTTATTATGTATACTCAATTTTTCAAGGTCCATAACAAGTATATACTAACTTTAACTAAAAAATGTTATTATTAATACTTATTTTTGTGGTATGATCCTGTTTTATTTTAAGTTTTAACTTGAGTGACAAGTGTCGATTATATAGTATTCCTGATTGGTGAGTATACATATTGCTTATTTTTTATTCTTTTGGATCACATATTTTCTTACTTTTTAACCAATAAATTATGAATTTTTCTAAAAAAAAAAACTTGGCTGTGGAGGGGTTAGTGGCTGGAATTTTTTCAGGCTGGAAGCTAACAGGCAGGGCTAAAATGCCAAATTTGACAGCCAATTCAATAGATTCGCAATTTGATCTCTCCTTTTAACATCACATAGTTCACTGTCTAACTTTTATTAAATATATATTCACATATTTATACGTCTTACTCATACGCCTTACTTTTTTTTACAAGTATATCTGAAAAATAATTGTGTCCCTACGGGAAATTTTCAAACTTTTATTCAATTTGCTACTAAGCGTACGAGACGTCATTTCTCGAAGTAATAATCATCACACGAAAAGGCGTGGCAGCTGGGACGTGATCATTCAGCCAATACGAGATTCAGTTTCATTGTAGGAATAATCAACCAAGCGGATCCGTCAAGCTTGTAGCAATCTACCGAGCAGGTTTCTTTCGTTTTCTCATGAGTTATAAGCTTTGACTTGTGACTACCGAGCAGGTTTCTTCGTGCAGGTTTCTTTCGTTTTCTCATGAGTTATTAGCTTGACTAACCTACTTCGGATAGGAAAATGAGATTTTGACATTAGAAAGAAAAAAGGTACGTCTTATATAACATCCATTTTAATATTATATTATTTATACTTATGATATATGGATATAATGTTAGAACAATATATTGATCACCATTGAATGTTGTATGAGTCTTATTACAAGTAAGGTCACACATCTCAAATGATAGATGAGATGTGAATTGACATAATATTCAATTTAATAAGTATAAAACATTATTTTATCACCTTTGGATCAATTTGTGGTCTTTAGAAGCTAAACTCAACAAGCTTCTAATGGAGGTAAAGTGGATATCAAATGGTGCATCCACCTTTTCCATATCAAAATAGCATTGCTCCTTGTTTATTAGCCCTAAACAATAATATTGTTCGTTTAAAATTTTATTTCATATTTAGATAACATAATTTATTTACATTTTATGTCATTTTAAGGGAAAACCACCATTTAACACTTGAAGAGAAATTATATTCACCTGTAGCCTCTAAAGATCCATCACATTTGACAAATTCACCCAAATGTCAGATTGGTGTAATATATTGAGTACATGTGTCCATAGTCAAGCTAGTGCGGCATAGGGTTCTCTAAAGCTCCAGGACTCTGTTGCCAAAATGGGCCTAGAAGCAAGAATGACCCTTTATGCGAGGCTGGTGCTATAGAGGTCCAGGTAGATGGTTGGCAGAGACTGGGATTATGCAGAACCGCTGTAGAAGCCTAGCCACTCAGCGGTCCTATGTTTCCCAACACAAGGTGCTTTGGTTCCTAACCGTTATGACCACTATAGTTGTGCCCTGTTCGCGTGAAAAATGCAAAATGGTGCCGTTTTGTTTAATGAAATCCCCAACTATTTAAACTCCCAACTTGGATTTTCTTCCTATTTCTTCGAATCCCTAGTACTCCAAACACATTTCCACCCTTTCCACTCAATCCACTCAATCCCTTCCCCAAGTCTTCAAGGTATGTATTTGTTTATAGATGATGTCTTCTCTTCCATTCTTTCATGTTCTTGGATTGCATATCATTGTTCTCTCATTTTTTCAAGTGGGGGTGCTCCTCCAATATTGTTAGAGTTAGTTTATAGTTTTCTTGAGCTACCCATAAATCATTGATGGATTTTATGGGTTTTATGGCAGCATTGGTGCATTCCACTGCCAAAGCTCATTAGAGTTGGTCCTTCACATTTCACCTCTTCAGATAAGTATGTTTGATCTTATGGCCTTATGTTGATCATTATAACATTATTTTCTATCAATTTAAAGTATTTAGAAATTAGAAATTGAGATTTCACATGATATGGATTTTATGTAAAATATGCAAGAACTAGAAAATGATCCTGTTTGATTTGCTCATGAAAATCCATGATTTCCAAAATGCAAGGGGCCATTCTGGATTAACTTGATGTTATATGAAATTATTTTATGATTTTGAGCTTGATTATGATGTAAATTTATTATGGATATTGAGAAGAAATGTGAAACATTATGTTATTTATGAGAAATAAGAGTTGATGAACTTAGAAAGCGTAGAACCCCAATTTTATGAATTTAGCATGATTTAGCATAAGAAATTACTAAGAAAACAAGGTATAAGTAACGACAATTAAATTGTTAACTTGATATATCAAGTGCCTCCAGAGCAGTTTTATTTTACTTAGATTGGTCTGCAATTGCAGTTTAAGGGGAACATTAAGATCATTAGGCAGGTGCTCTTGTTTGTCAAAGGTTTAAGTTCTCTCTTCCAGTTATGGATAGTCTCTTATCTTAGTAATCCTTGAGAGATAACATGCTTTTTTATTTACATCTTTAGCAAAATTATGATTTTAGAGCTAATATGTAAAATAAATAGAAGCATTTTACCAATGTTGCATTATTGTTTATGTATATCTCTTCTTGTCCCATGTATGGTTATGTGTTGCGGATTCACTCATTAAGTTTTAAGATAAAACTCACCCTTTCCCTTTTCCTCTCCAGATATAGCGCAACGGTGGATCCTCCACCTCATTCCCCTTCAGCAATCATTTATCTTCATTGGATGAGTTTTACCTTGGTGTGAAGTGTTTGTCATTTGTAGAGTGCTCCGAGTGGTAGTGCAAGGTCTCGGACATGCATGACATAGCTTTTTAATTTACCATGATTCTTTTTGTATTTAAAATTTTATAGTATTCATGGTTCTTTGTAAGTAAGCAACTCTGCATTATTTTGTATAACAACTTCCAGATGATATATGATAAAAAATGGGTTGTTCAGAAATTTATTGTTATGGTTTGGAAATTTCTTGTTAAAGTATGTTTAGAAAAGGAATTTATAATTAAAATATGCAGATAGTACCACTTAGTGATCATGAGGCTTACGTGGAATAGATTCCTTATATGTCTATCATGTTCCCAAATTGAGTCATAACAAAGTGGTATCAGAGCTATAGGCTTCCTTCCATGTCATTAGAGCAAGTGTCCACAGGTAGCACATCATTTATGTAAATGGAAGCGCATATATTTGCATTAACAAAGTGTTACTTGAGGGCTTTAGGATGGTCGTCATATCTAGATTCAGAGGGAGAGTCTTGTCTTTTCCTTTATGATCAGTATCTCATCCAATGTGTTTATGTTTCTTAGGATTTAGTATGCCTACTCTACGACACCCTTCTTCATGTCAGTCGTAGTAGCGCTCATCCATCTAGATGTCTGCTAGAATTCTTGGACTAGGCTTTGGCCACCTTCTTGAAAGTGACAGGTTGAGGAGGGATGCACCAGACCAAATTTGTAGTTCAAACCCTCACCAGGAACCCTTCGTGACTCAAATGCTAGAGTCTTTAGGCGAATTGACCCACTTATTTTCCATGGACATCTTATGAAGGAGGATCTACAAAAGTTCATTCATGAGATGAAGGTCACATGTCATCCAGTTTTACTTCTAAGAAAGCCGTGGGTTGGCCGGCTTCCAACTAGGAGGCCAAATGGGTATTTGGTGAGGAGTTCCTCAGGGGACGTGACGATTTGAGGCACCTACCTCTGAGGAGTTCCAGATGGCCTTCTCGAGGATATTCTTGTAAAAGTTAGTGAGCCTAGATGCTTGATGAGTTCTTGAGGCTCAGGATGACCCTAGGCATGTATTAGCCGATATGATGAGAGATTTACCTACCTAGCTCAAGCGGTGACAAGCTTGCTTCGACGGAGATCGAGAGGATAAGATAGTTCATTCATGGATTGCCTAAGGACATGTTTCTTAGCCTATAGTCTCATGTGGGAACCATGAACTATGCTCAGGTGGTAGACACAATCATTAGGCTAGAGGTTGTTTGGTTGAGAGAAAAGAACATTAGTTGAGGCCAAGAGGGCAGAGACTCATGGCTCATTTTAGAGGATTTGGTTTTACGAGATAGGGCCGCAAAGCACAGACAAGTAGAGCAATTTTCTTAGAGTCCACATCGACTTGGCCTCTACCTCCCAGGATGAGTAAGGGGAGGCAATCAGTTCATTGGTTGAGTGCTAGGCATTCCATCCCTAGTCACGTTCCAACATGTGGGAAGAGACCCTCAGGACAATGCATGAGAAGATCCTTAGCTTGCTTTCATTCTGGCCAGGACAGGGCCATATCAGGATAGATTGCCCAATGTTGGGGAGAAGCTTCTAGTCAAGTGGTCGGTGACCCTACCCACCTACACCATCTTCTGGTTCGCAACCAGTGGGCTCTGTTGCTTCAACGGGCGAGGGGAGTATTGGGCAAAGGCCTCTAGGGTAGAGGCTTAGGTGGTAAAGGGTCAGTCGATAGAGGCTAAAGTAGCGCGGAGGCAACCACATTTGTTTGTCATGACACGTCAAGACACGGTGACATCTAATATAGTTGTAGCAACTATTATGATCGTTTGCTCTTTTAAGGTGTTGAGTTTGATTGACTTGGTGTCCACACATTCATATGTGTCCAGTTTCTTTTCTATAAGGTTTAGGAGGTCCCCTACTAGTTTGGGGAGCGTTTCTACATTGGTTACTTAGAGAACCCTACATCTAATCAGTCTGTCTATAAGGAGTACGAAGTAAGGTTGAAGACATAAAAACACTAGCAAATCTTCATG
Organism: Dalbergia oliveri; assembly: GCA_030441495.1. Classification (NCBI taxonomy): domain Eukaryota; kingdom Viridiplantae; phylum Streptophyta; class Magnoliopsida; order Fabales; family Fabaceae; genus Dalbergia; species Dalbergia oliveri. The sequence goes on along the minus strand of JAMLFY010000005.1, from coordinate 16,202,007 downwards.
TGTTGGACATGTCTAACTTCGACGTAATCTTAGGCATGGATTGGCTAGCTTCATGCTATACTATAGTAGATTCCCATAGTAATACGGTAAAGTTCGAAGCCCTAGAGACGCGATCCAAGAGTTCAAGGGTACTAAGTCAGAGTCCTACTAGTTTGATTTTAGCGATGAACAACATGTGACTTATAGACGAGGGAGTTATGGGTTACTAGCTTCGATCAAAGACGTAGATTCAGATGTATCAAGTTTTGAGTCAATTCTTGTATGTGTAAGTTCCAAGAAGTGTTTCAGAAAAGTTGCTAGGGATGCCACCAGGGAAAGAGATTGATTTTAGGATAGAGCTTGAGCTCAAAATGAGCCTATCTCTATACCTCCATATTAGATGGATCCGCAAAAGCTGAAGGAACTAGAAAAGTAGTTGTAAGAGTTGCTCGATAAGGGGTCATCTGGAGAGCACCTCACCTTGGCGTGCTCCTGTCTTGTTTATGAAGAAGAATGATGGCTATGAGAATGTGCATAGACTACCAAGCAATTAATAAGGTGAAGGTTAAGAACTTCCATATCATTGCCTCACATAGATGATTTGTTGATCAGCTCCAAGTGGCTAGATGTTTCTCCAAGATTGACTGTGTTCTAGCTAGCATCAATGAGGATTAAAGCTGAGGATATGCCCAAGATGGCTTTTAGGATGCGCTATGGATGTTATGAGTTCCTAGTGATGTCCTTTGGGTTGACCAATGTCTCTCCAGCCTTCATAGATTTGATGATTAAGGTCTTCAAGTCGACTCTAAACCACTTTTGTAATTGAATTCATTGATGACATCCTCTAGTACTCTCAGGAGCGAGGAAGAGCATGAGCAGCAATTGAGGATTGTCCTGTAGACATTGAGAGAAATCCATTATATGCCAAATTCCTAAGTGAGTTTGAGATTGATTAGGTGGTATTTCTTGGACATATAGTGTCTAAGAACAATATTCCAATGGACTTGAAAAAAGTTGAAGTAGTTCGGAGGCCGAGGTCATCTATAGTCTTAGAGATTTATAGTTTCCTAGGTTTGGTGGGTTACTCCTGCGGTTTGTCAAGGACTTCTCTAAGATTACATGCCATTGACGAGGTTGACATAGAAGAATGTCAAGTTTCAATGGCCAAATGCATGAGGAGTATTTCTAGAAGCTTAAGACCTATTTGACAATAGCCCCAATGTCAATGTTACCTTCAATTGATTTCTCAATGTCCTTAAATGCCTGAGAGAGTAGGACTTAGTATGTCCTTATGTATCATGATTAGTACATTCCTCTCACAAATTATTTTTCCCTGACGTAGGACACACATGATCATGATCTAATGCCTTATTCAATATATCACAAGCTAAATCAAAATACTCATCACATATATCATTCAGAACATTAATGGCAAAGAGAGTGATTCTAGAGGATATTTAATAGCATTCGCAAGATTGAATGCTACCTTCATTTCACCACATTCTAATATAAGTATACTGGCATACACATCAATCTTGGTTTTCGCAATTTTCAAAAAGAGTCTACCAGAATAAGTGTATGTTGGATTATTTGTGTGTCATTTGCCATTTCCAAAACATAAAAATCTGTAGAAAAATAAAATTATTTACTTTAACCAACACGTCTTCTAGCAATCCTTGGCTTTTGGATGGTCTTATTAGCCGCTGCAATCAATCCTGTGGACTTCAGCTCACCAATGTAGAGTGCCTTATAAACTAACTTGGGCATCACATTAATGGTTGCACCCAAATAAGCTAGAGCATCCTTGAACTTTGAGTTCCCAATAACACATGGGATGGTGAATGATCTCGGTCCTTGAACTTCTTAGGTAAACCAGGTGTGAGGACTGAGTATACACTCATTCCTAAATCCACCCTATCATTGCCTTTAAACTTGCAGTTGTTTGTGCACAAGTCTTTCAAAAACTTTGCATAATGTGGGATTTGCTTAATTCCATCCAAGAAAGGTATGTTCACCTCTACTTTTCTAAGGTTTCTAGCAAATTTGGATCAAGTTCTATTATAGCTAATTTCTTAGGCTTCATCCTTTGTGGCAAAAAAAGCAATGGATGAGTGGTTTCTGGTTAAGCCAAGCTTTGGAGAGTGAGGCAGCATTGTTTAGCACTGTGGTGCTCACCATAATGGTTTCTCTGTAGCTTTGCCTATTCTAGTGCTTCATTATCCTCAGGAGAGTGCTATGAATAGAATCTTCCTGGGCCTTTTTTCCTTATATTCTTCATCCTCTTTAGGCCTAGTCACCTCTTGAATTTCACTACCAGATATCAAGGTAATTGCACTGATATTTTCCCATGGAGTTGACACAGTTTGATAGAGAAGCTAGGAAGCTAAGGTTTCCTGACTTGATTATTCTTTAATTGAGTCACCTCTTCTTTAGTTGGGCATTCTCATTCCTTATCTCTATCTTGTTCCATCATCATTTTCATCATCTCAATCATAGTAGGATCTAAGCCGAATGATGCAAGAAGGGCTTGTTGCCTGCGTTGAGGTGCCTAATATTTCCTTGATGTTTGGCCCTACTATTTAAAGTTATTTCCCCACTTCAATTGGGGTCTTCCAGCTTGAGTTATATGTGTTAACAAATGGGAACTGGCTTGTTGGATTCTACTTGAATTGGGTTGGGCAAAATAGTTTACTTCTTACTACTTCTGGATGACTCATCATGCAGGTATAAGGCGCATATCTGTACAATGCTCATTAGAGGTGCAAATGCCACAAACCTTGGGAGCTACTAGTTTTGATGCTTGGTTGACCACCAATTGTTTCATAAGCCCTGAGAGCTCCTGTAAAGTTTGGGTTAATGCTGAATTTTCTGCTGCTCACCTCATGTAGACCCTCTATCCTGGTAGTCCGTCTCAAACCGTGTTGAAAGCTTGCAGCCATATTCTTAGTCAAGGCACAAGCCTTTGCCATGTCTTATCTAGGAGTGCCCCTTCACTTGTAGGATCAATCATGCACCTTAAGTAGAACAAAACATTCAAAAAATACTGGAGAAGTTGCACTGGGTCTGATGGTTAGCAGGATCCATGAGGAGTTTGAACCACTCCCAATACTCATGAAGTCTCATTGGATTGGATGATCACGGATATGTCTTTTCTTATAAATACTACCCAAAAGGTGGGAACATACCTCTCAAGGAACGTCTCTCATACTAGTCTAGTTGTTTACATTCCCATCTATCAAGTTAAAGAACCAAGTTTCTATAGCATCCTCTAAGGAGAAGAGGAATGCTCTGATTCACATCATCCACCTCTACCCCATTGGGTCTATACTAGAGCACACCATGTGTAGCTTCTTTAAATACTAGTATGGGTCATCTCCAAACAACCCATGGAACTTAGGTAGAGCATGAGCCATATACCCTTTATGCTCAAAATCATTCTCAAGTCTGGGTAAGCAATTGCTAGGCCTGAGGTAAAGTTAAGAGGTGACTCCCTGAGTGTCTAACGGCAATCTCTTATATCACTTGTGTTTCCTAAAACATGAAATTAAGGATCATAATGTCAAGGATTTCCGCTTATTTGACTTTGCATGCTAATCCGCCCAAGGTCTTTTCAATTTCAGAATCAAGAGGTTATAAGTTGCAAGACGGGATCACTTCATACAAGGGAAGAAAATAAAATAAATAAAAGTAAAACGGAAACAAGTAAAATGAAATAAATAAAGCAGGAAAATAAACAACTAAGATCCAAAGCCTCCAGATAATGGTGCCAAAATTTGAAGCTGTCGCCTATCCTCAAATTAGAAATTAATTTATGCTAAGTTGCACTAAGAAAATGTAGTAAAATAGCACAACCTAGATCGTTTCTTAAAAAGGCTTTGTCTCTTAGTTAGGAAAATTAGGGTTTTCAATTAAAGTAAATCAATTAAAATTAAATGATAATAGCAATAATAAAGAGGGCACTAGTGCAAGATATTCCTAGGATTCAAATTAATTATCATTGACCAAATATTGAATCCATTAGTGGCTATTAGTAATTAATTTCTGGCTATTAGTAATTAATTTCTAGCAATTCTACTAGTTATCAATTGATCCCTAGAATTTGACCAATGCAAATAACCAATAAATAAGATTTTAATTTATTTAGAAATTATAGTGATTTAAGATATCAATTGCTATAGCCTAACCACCAATTGGAACATTAATTCTAATGTTCTCCCTCAAATATAAACCAATGGATCCATCAATTTATGCTCAAAGGGTTTTCCTAAACGACAATTGCCAATTTAGTTATTCTGATAATAATTATAGCAATCACCATAATAATTATACAAATAGAAACTAAAGAATATTGAGAAAACTAATGCATTCAATATAAACAAAGAGTCTCAAATATCATCCAATCCATTTGGAAATCCCTATACTAATAAGGAGATCTACTCGTCCATCTGGAGGATTACAACAATGAATCCAAAAGTGTATTAGAAAAACATAGCAATAATCCTTGTCATAATCCACAAGAACAAAGTAAATTCACCTATGGAATCCCTAGAGATAGAAGAATAGAGAAAAAGATGTAGAGAGATGTAAAGAGAAACCTAGCAACTTAAAGTGTGCAGCCAAAACTAGAGTAAAGTTTAGTCATTCCTAAAAATACTACTCTCTAAAATGGGTCAAAGTGGATTACAAAAATAGATTAATTATCTTATAATCCATCACAAGAGCATGCAATGCTGAAAATGAGCACTATAGTGCTCTCTAGAACCATGAACTTGGAGAATCCTGATGGTGTCTCTACCAAGCATTACATGTAACGGATTTTCTAGTATATAAATGACCAAAATGCCCCTAAGGTCATTTTACCCAAAAATGAGGATAGCCCCTGGCCACCCTCAAGGGGACGTTTCGATATGATAAAGGATTATATGTGTTATGTGTGTAATAGAGAGAGAATCTCATTTTAGTTCGATGCACAAAATTACCAAAACGCCTATGTGGCTAATTAACATCGATTTCGTAGGTGAGCCAAACTTCACCAAAGGTTTTAAATGATGTTTTTAAGTAATGTTTAACAATAGGTTAAGCACAAGTAACCCCAAGAGATTTTTGTGAAAAATTACCATCTTGCCCTGACTAAGTGCATTTTGGGCCTAATGATGTGATTAGCAAAACCTAAGCAAAATTAGGCTCTAATTAAAGATTAGTAAATTCTAATTACTAATCTAGAGTCAAAATAATTAATTGAGGTTAATTAGAACCTAAGATTTCTTAGAGAAACTCAAAATCCTTTTCTTGATTTAAGACTTTATGTCACATTTTCATGAATAGTAAGATTCCAATAAATTTCCTTAAATCATGGAAGTTGTCACATGATGATATTCTTCCCTAATAAAGGTGGATTTGCATTAATCAAGCAAGACCACTCTTTATTCTTGTCTTGAACCACCTTAATTACCCATTATCTCACCTAAAACACAAATTACAACTCCTAATCCATAGCCTAACCAAATCAACTCCTAAACACACTTATAAACCAATATTAAAATGAGATTTCTTCCCCCATTAGCCCTTAATAGAACCAGCCACACACCTCCCCATTATCATCCATCAAATGTTGAACTTCAATTAAAATAAGCTTAAAGAATCATGCATACCCATACCTTAACCCATACTTGCCCATGCTTTGAACCATACCCAAGATCATACCTTGTCAAGGGATATTTTCTCTTCCTTTTCCTCTCCAAGGCCGTCGGCCACTCCTCATCATCTCACCTCCATTGTGTTTCATTTTCTATAAATAGGCATCAAGGAAAGCTTGTGACATTTTTGCTCACTTGTGCAAAGCTTCAAAGTTTCCTTTCTTTGAGTTCTAAGAATTTTTCTTCTACTCCTTCTTCATCCTTCCAAAGAATCATCATCCTCTACCATTTCCCAAACACAAACCACTACACAAACACCATAAACCTTCCTTTAAACACATAATCTTTCCATTTCCAAGCTCAAGAACCCAAGACAAACCTTTCTTTCTCTTTTTCTCCCCTTGGAATCCATTCTCCACTTCAAGGAGGATTTGTTCTTTTCATCTCATCTCAAGACTAAGCTTCCTTTTATGAAAAAAAAAATATATCTTTGGTAGGGAGTTGTTCTTTTAAAATTTCTATTCTTTTCCTTGGATTTATTTTATTTCAAGTTGAAAATTTTTCTTTCCTTTCTTCACCATTTCAGTTTTCCTTTTTCCTTTTCTTCCTTTGATCATTTTGGCCTCAAGGCCTAGATGATGATGGAACCATGGCTTAATGATGAGGATCTTGGGTGTTGGTTGCAAAACCATCACTTATTTGACCTCTAAAGCTTGAAGGTGTCACCTTTTTAAGAGTTTTAGCAAATGATAATGTTATGTTGTTAAAGTGGTAATCTTGAGCTTAGGACTTAAAGAAATGCATTCATATTTATATTTCAAGTCCTTGCATTGCATATTTATGTTTGAGCTTGCATCTTTATGTTTACTTTATCACTTAAGTAATTAATCTCAAAGCCTACCTATTTCAACCTTAAAGTTGAAATGTGATTTAGATTTAATACTCTAAGGGGCCTAGAGTACTAAAATAAAGAATTGGGCTTGCATTCACATTTATATTTCCTTGCCTAGCAAATTTACTTTCCAAGTTATCACTTAAACTTAAAGATTAAAACAAGAGCTTGCATTTTCATATCACTTAAATGATTAATCTCAAAGCCTACCTATTTCAACCTTAAAGTTGAAATGTGATTTAGAGTAAATACTCTAAGGCGCCTAGAGCACTAAAATAAAGAATTGAACTTGCATTCATGTTTACAATTCTTGTCTAGCATATTTACTTTTCAAGTCATCACCTAAAACTTAAAGATGTAAAACTAGAGCTTGCATTCTCATATTTAAATTTAAGCTTTACATAGCATATTTATATTTCTTGCTATCAATCTAAAAGACTAAGAATGAAGCTTGCATTACATGTTTGCAATTATGCCATCACTAAAAATTAATTCAGTGCTCAAGACTCACCATTTTAATTTACATAACAAACTTTGACTTATAAAAAGATAAATAAATATATATATATATATGTGTGTGTGTGTGTGTGTGTGTGTGTGTGTGTGTGTGTGTTATTAAGTAAGGACATATTTTATTGAGTTCTTTAATTTTACCATCGATCTAAAGATTTCTAATTATGTGACTAAGACAATAAAGATTACTTATGAGGATAACTTAAATTAAAAATGTGGAATGGCTAGTTATTAAAGAATGTTGTGATGTTTCCATATGCTTGAGGAATTATGTGATGTTGAGACCATGCATGATTAGTTGCTTGAAATGCATATGGCATGTTATAATTCTTACTTGGCTTATTATAAAGTTGCGTATGTTTAAAGAGTATTAGAAAAGTATATGATGTGACTATGACTTTGCATTTTGACATGATAAGCTAATATAAAAGTGACATAAAACTATGTGGAAATGACCCTCTAGACTCCCGAATTAAAAGTTATGAGAGGTGATTCACAAAAGGAAATGACCCTATAGCCTCCTCGAATTCAAGGTTATGATAAAAGATCCTTAATGCCCCCTAACTCGTACTCTTGCAGTTAGAATTCAACTTATCAAAAGGGATAAGGTTACTCTAGTGACGACTAGTGAGGTATGAGCTCATAACCTAGAACTCGCAAAAGGGAGAGTATTAGGATGGCCCAAGGAAAAAGAATAAGAAGTCTAAGTCACCTAAAATAAGTTATGTTGAGATATGTTGTAATGATTATGTTTTCTAACTTATGTCTTGACTTTAGTATGGACATGCATTTCATAATAAAGTATGTTGCATTCATACCCAAGATGTATACTAAAACGATGGGCCTCGGTAAATTATCCTGTAAAACCTTAAAATTGAACCTTATGCATGTTCACCTTTTTAAAAGAAACCCGAGATTCCTGGGGACATAGATGATAACACTAGGATAGGAGATTTCCTTACTGAGTCTCTTTATTAAGATTCTCACTCTTTCTATCTTCCTTTCTTTCCATCACATCTTCAGAGGACCATGGCCACGTTTGTGATCTTCATTGACATGCCAATGTGGGAGGTGACTACGACCCGGACCACCGTTCCTACCACTTCGAGGGTCGCCGTGCCATCTGTATTTTTGCATACATGGGACGCCCCTTTGCTTATCCAATCTCCAGCTTCAGGTTCACCTCCACATCCCCTACGGTGATGATCTGATCTTCGAGCGTTCTCGACCCGCAACTAGCAAACTCGGCGTGCTCGCCCTTTGGCTTCAGTGGTTCGTGACTATCCAAGTACGTACCTCGCACGAGACGTTCAGGGACCGACCCATCCGAGGACTCCCCCATACACATCTACTCGGAGGGTTCTACACCTACGGCACCCATGGACATGGGTAGAGGTAGCGAGGATATGGTGACCAAGCCAGGGCTAGCCGACCGAAGATGCGTCCACGCCGAGGCTCCTGCATAGGCCGAGGAGCTTGCCCAGTTCATTGGGTATGTCCCCTCGCCGAAGGATCAGTTTCCCAGGAGACTGATGAGAGGACCCTAGGAGTGTTGAGTTGTCATGAGGATCCCCTTTTGCTTGCATCTTTTGATAGGGGTGACTTTTGGTTGAGCACTCATAGGGTTAGGGAGAGGAAACTGTAGTTGGATTTGAGTGTTTTGTGGTTCCATGTATTTCCCTTTTTCCTGTATTTTCTTTCTATTGTTTACTTATGTATTTGAAAGCTCAACCCACTCTGGATGGGTGTGACTCTGTTTATTTTATTTCTTATGTATTATGAACTATGTTATCTTGTGATATGTAATATAAGTTGGTTTCATGTTCATGAATGCGTGTTGGAAATGTGTATGTACATGATTCATATACATCTTTATTTGCTTTGATGGCGCTTAACGTTCAAGTGAATTAGCATGTGCTGCTCACGTTTTGCTTTATGTTTTAAAAAGAAAATTTACCTATATTTTCTGCTAAGTATTTTAATAAAAATAAATTTAAAGAACGAAACAAAAGAGTAATAACTAATAATTAATCTCAATACGTCCTACGTGTTAGGTTAAATATTAGGGTGTTACACTACAGCCCTAAAATGACCGTTGTAGTGCTCACCCGAGAGTAAACTCGTGCAATTTTGCCTCCTTTTGGCATCAAGCTCCTTCAGAGAGTTCTTAGCCTTGCTCTTGACATTTTGCACTCAATCCAAGGCTCTGTGTACAAAAATCATACTGAAAGAGACAGTTTAAATGCAACAATCTCTAATTCCATAATTATTCCAAAAATCAATGCAATAGTCAATGACTCTATAAAAATACACAATGAGGAACATGTCAAAATCATAATTATGCAAAAAGCTAAGGTTTAGAAGCTAAATATGTGGCATAAATGCCCCTTATAACGTACTCAACACAACTATACCTAGACTAGCTAGATTGTAGTTAAGCACTACACCTCCAAACCCTACCATATAGCCACCAGCTAACTCCCAATGGCCCAAAACAAGACTATCAGGAGACCCATATCTAAGGGGAAGGTGGTGCCACCATGCTAAAATCCACTTCCACCTCAGGACGAACCCAGGCCTAAACTAGAAATAGACCCTAGAGGAATAGGCCCTGGAGCCCCAAAGGGCCCAACCGTCTCGGTCATTGAGATCCTGAAAGGTACCAGCCTCCCTTACCATGAGATACTCCATCTATTGCACAATCAAAATGTGAGGATGACAAGCCTATGAAACAAGTTGGAAAGGAGAAAACATCATGAGGAAAGATGCCGCATGGATGGCGGTGCTCAAGGAAGTGGAAAGAAACCTAAGAAGAAGATACCAGAAGATCCTGTGAGCTAGAGGAAAGGCTAAGAGTCGCTGAGGAAGCATTAACCTTGGGAACTTCAGGAAATTAGATGGGGAGATGAATGAGGTCCTGATAAGAGGCATTTATACCACTTATTTAGCTTCTATACCTTGGCCTTTTGCATGAGTTTTTGACGTGTTATGGAGGGACATGACAGTGATTCTTAACTTGCACCTCATTACACAATTTTATGGAATCAGTGACTATTGCACCATTTTTTGGAATAATTAGAAAAGTGATCCTTGTTACAATTAACTTGTCTCTTCAGAGTTTTTTTCTATCCAGGAGCATTAGATTGTGTGCCACACGTCAAAGGAAGATTCAAAACTCTCGGAAGGAGCTGAGACTGTAAGGAAGAAAAGATGCAGGAGCTCACCATTCGGGTGAGCACTGCAGTGCTAGGAGAAATATCAAATTGGAGGTGTGTGGCACCCATTTTGATGAGTGCTGCACTCATGACTGCAGCGCTCGCAATTACCCTGTTTTAGCTTGCTGATCGTTTTAGGCCTATTTCTGGGCCCTTTTTCCTTGATGAACAGGAATGACGCGCTGGGACACTTTTCAACGCAAGGAACACTTGTAACCTATTCTAGTTTTTAGTCTTCACATATTCTCTCTAACTAGAATTTTCCCTCTCTTTCTCTAGGTTTTAGGAAGCCTTTGTTACTATTTGTTTAGGATTTTTCTGTTGTATTCAGCTTTTTTTTAAACTTTGATTATGAAACTCTCCCTATGGAGGAGTGATTTCCTTATCGTGCATATGCTGAAGATTGAAATTGTTCATGAGATTATTGTGCCTTTTTCGCGAATTGTGGTTGGTTTTCTTTTTCCTTTGTTAATTCTTTCAATATTGATTGTGTGGATTATCGCGATTGTATTTTTGTTAGAATTATCCTTGTGATGTGATGTTTATCCATTGGGTAAGGGTTTGGAATTAATTTCATTTGAAATTAGGTTGCTATTATTGGTAGTTAAAATGGCATAGGTTCATAGGATCACGGTAATGAATTACTAGTTCATATGTTAGCGAAAACCTTAACGGGAGTGCCATTGTATAACCGTTAAGTATAATTATACCATTGTTATGTGTTAACATTTTAATGGAAGCAACCACCATCGCATCTTATCTTTTGAATCAATGACTGAACAATTTTAATTCGAATAAACCTTTGTGTAGGTGATTTCTCTCATTAGAATTCTTCTCAATTTAATTTGTTGTCAACAATTTCAAAAACCCCAATTTTCCAGAATCAATTTCAACACTTTCACATGAGAAGTCCTGGATTGCACCTTGCTGCATTTTTGGTGCAATTTAGTAACAAAAACTACTTTTTAATTTTTTGCGGCCGTGACACTCGCATCAAGTACGAAGCTTGAGCAAACCTCATATCATCTGAAAAGTCACGGGTGCCCACATTCTAGCCTAGCACCTCCTGAAAGCCCACCTCAAATCTGGCCTCTATCGACTTAAACAGATCCAAATGACCAACATATCTGAAACCCGAGACCTCTACTACACAGCTGCTCCAAAAAACCATGAAGCTATGGAGACCCCTTTTGATGAGACAATTATAAGGCTCCCTATCTCAGCCGACTTTAAGCCGCCCATGGATATGAAGTAATATGACAAAACCACTAAGCCCTAGGAACACCTTGACATCTTCCAGACCGGATGCTTGTCGAAAGAATATTGGGGGATCCCCACATATGCAAGGCCCTCCTACTCACCTTACAAAAATTAGCCCTTACCTAGTTTAACCAACTGCCAATAGATCCATCCACCACTTCTTGGACCTAAGCTCCTATTTCCTAGAAAGTCACCACTAGTACAACGAAGGTCAAGTTGGTTACCAAGACCTGCCCAAGTTCCAAAAATTGCCAAATGAGACTCCTCGGGAATACCTTGACAGATTCAAGCAAAAGGTGTTAGATAAGAGATTGACCCCCAAACAACACTAATAACACTCGTCTGGTCTCAAATAGGGAGATTCTAGAGATCATTGGCCAAGAAGGAACCCAGGACTTAAAAGAGCTCCAAAGTAGAAGCTGAGAAATACATAAACTTGGAGGAAACCCTAAATCAGTAGAGAAAAATGATCACATAAGATTGAACCCTAAAAGAGATGACAAAGCTCGGAGGAACAACCGACACCTAAAAGGAGGGCGATTTTCCAAAGACACCCCGCTTCGTATCCTTAGCGCAACTCTTCCAAGAAATCCATAACACGAAGCGCCTACCCAAACCACTGCCAGAACCATTCCTACATTGACAAAATAACATATTGTGAGTACCATAAGAGCCACAGGCACCAGCTGAGGAATCTCGAGACCTCAGAGATGCAGTAAAAAAACTAATCCAAACAGGAAGCTAGCCCGGTACGTGGCCTCCTATAGAAGTTTGAGGAAGAGAATACTAACACCAAGCCATAGGGACCTCGGAAGATAACAAAGGGACCGATGGTCGGTGGCTAGAGATTCGAGAAAAACCTCATCGGGATCCAGTAACGCGAACCAACCATACTATATTCGGAGGCTTCGCTAAGGGAGGACTCTCCAAATTGTCTCGAAAAGAGTGTTAAAAGAAGTAATGAGGGTGGGAGATGCAGGAAAAGACAATGCAAAAGCCCAAGAAACAATGCCAATATCTTTCTTGGAAGAGGAAAACCAAAATATTGTGCGTAGGCACGATGATCCGATGGTGATATCGATATACATGATGAATACGGAAATCAAGACAATGCTGGTTGATTAGGGAAGCTCCACCGACATCATCTTCCGAGATATCGTCAATAAGCTAAGGCTAAACGATGCCTGACTTAAGGGCTTACCGGAAAACCTCGTTGGTTTCAAGAGGAGAAAAGTAAGACTCAATGGCCATATCACTTTGCACACTACGATGGGAGTCCCCCACTTGCCAATACTGTGGTAGTCAACTTTCTGTTATCCGAAGACCATTTACATACAACATTATCATGGAAGACCAACAATCAACAACATAGGTGCGATAGTGTCAACTGACCTGATCATGAAGTTCCACACAACGGGGGCATAATAGTTACCATAAGGGGAAGCCAGGAAATAGCAAGGCATTCTACAATGCTAGCCTCAAAGTTAGGAGAATAATGGAATCAAAAGAAAAAGAGAAGTAGCCATGGTAAATCTTGATATATGAAGCCAAAAACTCAATGGTCAGCCTAAGCTTGCAGTGAGTTGGAGGAAGCCAAATTGGAAAAATCCAAAGCCAGATCATCAAGATAAGCAAGGAATTGCCGTAGGAGATAAAGGATAAATTGCTGAAATTTTTGCGAGCAAATATTGATGTGATCGCCTGACTACTGGACACGCCTAGGGTAGATCTATCACGATAACCTACAAGCTATCAGTTACCTGGGCACTCAACTTGTTAGCCAATGAAGGAGGAGGATGGCTCTAACTGAGAACGAGATGGTTAGACAAATTAAGGAGTTACTAAGAGCTAGGTTCATCGGAGAAATCCAGACCTGACCTGGTTATCCAATGTGGTTCTCATCCCAAACGTGACAGGAAAACACAAATTTGTGTTGATTACACTAACCTCAATAAGGCATGCCTGAATGACCCTTACCCTCTCCTAAGCATAGATGGATTAGTAGAAGAGGCTTCAAGTTTTTGATTCCTTCCTTCATGGATGCTTACTTGAGATATTACCAAATCCCCAAGGATCCCAACAATGAAGAGAAGATAGCGTTCATAACACCTAAGGGAAAACTATTGCTATAAAGTTCATAACACCTAGGGGAAAACTATTGCTATAAAGTAATGTCTTTCGGGTTACAAAAAAGGGTCTACATACCAGCGCCTAATGAACAAGGTCTTTGGGGACCATCTTGGGAAAACCTTGGAAGTGTACATTGATGTTATGCTGTCAAAACCTAGAACTCCTCTTTTTCAACTTGGAAACCACCTTTGCATGTCTCACGAAGCACAAGATGCTCCTTAATCCAGCAAAGTGCACCTTCGCCATCGCGCAAGGAAGTTTCTTAACACACTGAGGTATAGAAGCTAACCCAGATAAATGTCAGGTAACTATGGATATGAGAAATCTGACAAATCAAAAGGAAGACCTGAAGCTAATAGGGCGATTGGCAACATTGTCAGATTCTTGTCTCAAGCAACTTGAAGATCCCTCTTGCTCTTCAAACTACTAAAAAGAAAAATCAACAGTTACCATGGGCAGAGGACACGTGAGGAAGCATTCCAGAACTTTAAGCAACACCTGGCCACTTGACCAACTTTTACTAAGGAGAAAGGGGGAGGCTGGTCCTCGACTTATCGGTTAGAGGGCGAGCTGGAGGCATGGTTTTGCTTTGAGAAAAAGACAAGGTTCAAGAGCTTGCATACTTCACTAGAAAAGCGTTGTATGAACCCGAGATCCTATATCAAAAACTAGAAAAAGCTATATTCACACTAATCCTCATAGCATAAAGGCTAAGACGGTACTTCCAAGCACACCCTATTTGGTCTAAACGACCAACATATCTGATAGATGCTAGAAAGCTAGACCTAGCGAGAAAGATGATCTCTTGGTCCATTGAGCTCTTTGAATTCAACCTCCATTACGAAGCTCGAATGACGATAAAAACACAAGCACTCTCTTTTCTAGGAATAGATCAATGAAGAAGCATCTCAGGAATAAGGAAAGTGGAAGCTATACATTAATGGATCCTCAAATCCAAAGGGCAGGAGCTGAGGTTATACTAGAAAAGGAAGATGACATAAAGGTGGAAATGTGGATCAACTTTGAAATACCGACCTCTAACAACCAAGCGAATACGAAGCCTTGATTGCGGCTGAACCAAGCGAAAGAACTAAGCATAAACAAGTTAAAGTCTTGATGGACGAACAAATTATGGCATCCCACGTCTTCGGAGAGTACATGGCGAAAGAACCACAACTCCAAAGGTACTTGGAATTAGTCAAGAGTTGGATCTTTAATCTTAGGGAAGTCAGGATGTAGACATTCCCTCGAGAAAAAGATTCCTGAAGCCGACATCCTCTCCAAGCTAGTTAGCTCAAAGCAACAACAAGAGCTTCATTATGGAGACTTTGAGTCACCCAACCATTACTATAGCACAGCAAGTTACAACAACTGAAATCGACCCAGACGGACCTCGGAATTCAAATGCTTCTTAGAGCATGGACCTTCCCTGAAGACCCAGACAAGGCTAGAAAGATTCAGAAGGATTTAGAAGAAGCCCCTCACTACACGCTCATGGACGATGTCGTATCCTGAAGAAGCTCCCTCAGCCAATGCTGAAGTGCTTGGGAGCCAGCCAGAGCAAATATGTCTTGGAGGAAATTTATGAAGGAATAGGAGCTCAACAACCTAAAAGATAGAACCTTACCCTTAAAGCTCTGAGCTAGATATTATTAGCCAATGATGAAAAAGGATGTGGCCGAGTTCATGAAAAAGTATGATAAATGCTATAAGAACGCAAAATTTTCACATAGCTCTAGTAGAGGGATGACCGTTGTCACTGTGTCATGGCCCTTTCACTAATGAAGGCTTAACGTACTTAGACCAACGGCTCCAAGGTAGGTCAAGTACTTGGTAATGGGGATTAACTAATTCACAAAGTGGATAGAGGCAAAAAGCTTGGCCACCATCATCCGAAGAAGGATCATAATCGACAATGGAACCGATTCACAACTAGAAGTTCAAGCAATTATTAGCAAATTTTGGGGTCGCCCACCATTTCACTTCAATAGAACGTCAACAGGCCAAGGACAAGCCGAACTGCTAATAATCATTGACAAGGATTGAAGAATAGGCTCAACTAAGCAAAAAGGGAATGGACGGACAAACAGGAAGGTTTTGGGCATACGTACTACACCACATTAGCGACCAACGAAACACCCTTCTAGTTAGTCTACAAAACCAAAGCGTGATACCAGTTAAGATAGGGGAAGCCACCCTTAAAATGATTTCATACTCAGAGCAAAACAATTTGACTCATCAAAGAGAGGAGTTGGACCTATTACCTTAGGTTTGAGAACAAGCCCATATGCAGGAACAAGAGCAAAACGAAGAATAGCATGAAGATACAATCATAGGTTATCCCATGGTGATCTTCCTATAGAGATCTCATCATCCAAAGAGCCGACATCGGGCCTCCCCCACCTGGCCAGGGTAGCTGGCCCCAAATTAGGAAGGACCATACAAAATCATCGAGGTCCAAGGCAAAGGAGCATACAGCTGACCACTCTAAAGGAAGGGAAATCCCCAAACTTGGAACGCTGCTAATCATATGAAATATTATGTGTAATTGAGTTGCACAAATTGCGGTTCGTCAAGGTGCCCTTTTTCCTTATCGGGTTTTGTCACTTTATTTTCAAGGAGGTTTTAACAAGGCCTCGACCCCAAGCCGGTTTAGATGAAAGGCCACCATTTTCTCAATAAATAAGAACACCCATTATGAAAAGTGTTTTTCTACACAATTTCGATGGATGCCATACCCAAACTCCATCCGAACTCCTCTAAGCTTAGCCGAAAATGGCCATTTCTAGAACCCTTCTAGCCTTAAACGTTACAAAATTAATGTTGCGCTCGAGCCTTGCGCAAGTTCGATGGAAGTCATACTCGAACTCCATCTAAGTTCTTCGAAGCTTAGCCGAAGCAAGTCACTTCTAGACCCCTTTCAGGCTCAAGTGCTACAAAGCGAGTGCCACGCTCGAGCATTGCACTTGTGCGATGGAGGCCACATTCGAACTCCATCTGTATCCCTCAAAAGAAGGGTAGTACCTAGTTTCGAGGCTATGAGGTAGCAAAATAGGACAGGAAGCAAAAAAATTTTAAAGGTTGCACAAACTCCCTATGCTTTAAGAACTAATTAAAATGACTAAAATTATCGAGCTCTTAGTACTCATACTCATCTCCAGGGCATTGGAAATGATCATTAACGAGAAAAGCATGACAAGTACAAAGACCTCAGAAAAATAAACACAAAAGAAAAGCATTGGTATGAGAAGTTTAGTAAAAATTTCATTAATATTCAAAAAGCTTACAGAAGGGCTCCAGGGACTTGGACAAAATAAAACCAACTTACTAAAGTCAAACTGCAAAAGAAAAGGCAAAAGACCCTAATCATCATCTTCCTTGGGGATGCCCTCAATACAGCCATCCATAACATGGCAGAAGACACCTACCTAGACAAATCAACATGGACCCATAAGCACCCGAACCTAAGCCATTATGTCCTCGAAGATATTAGTAGAGCTAGCAGACCAGGCCTTGACCACATGAGCCTACTCAACCTCGACCTCAGCCAGAAAACTTTCCACCTTCGCCTTGGTAGAAATGAGCTCATCTTTCTCCTTTTCCTAGGTTTTCCTCTTCTCCTCAAGGGTTTTATCCTTCTCCTTAAGGTTGAAGATCTCCTTCCCGAGCTCTTTTTCTTGTCCTCTATCTTCTTCTCAGTTGACAAGGCCATCTCCTGAAGACTAACCTTCTCAATCTCCAAGGCATCGACTTAACTTGGAGGAAGGGCCTGGCTATAATACCTTCATAACAATGAAGGAAGCCTGCAACCTTGACCAAATCCTTCTGAAGGCGGGAGGGATACTCGGATGGGTCCCATTGGTAGACGTGATGGTAGAAGGCCACGATGCAAATCCCGAACATGAATTTCTTAAAGTAAAAATTAGGCCAAGAGGGATAAATTACAAAAGCCCCCTAGGAGCTAGTAGCAGTAGCATTGTGCCCAGTTAATGCCTCAAGTTGGTCAAAGAAAAGGATCGATGAAAACGGTCTCAAGCTCCTCAGACACTTTCTATTTCTTACTAGCAGTGGCAAAAGACAAACCTGAGAACATTATGTCGAAGGTCGTGTCCTTTGACCAAGGGGTTCAAAGGAGATGCTTCTGCCTTGGTCAAAGATCGGAAAAAAGCTAGGTTCTTCTTCAAGCCATACCTGCAAAAGCAAAACACGTATTAAAACTAAAACAAGTATAAATAGGTCAGAAAAAAGACAAAAAGTGTAAGACAAACGTATGCACAACTTTGCATCACGGAGAGGCACGTCCAAAACCCTCTTCAAGTTCACGTGATCAAAATGCCTCCCCTACGTATCGATAAAGAATTATTTAACAATGGCCACTTCTCGGGCGTAAGGTTGTGAGCCTAGTAAGATGGGGAAGAATAAGACGTCCCAATATAAGGGAACGTCAAAGTTTCTCATGAGTCAAGAAGAAGAGGGAGTTGCCCAACGTGCTCGAACCTTAAAATATAGTGGCTTAAAGTCATGATAAAACTCCTCATAAATCTTGAAGCACTTCTTATTTCCCAAGCCGGAGTGACACCATGGCAGGCTTTTTGTTCTTCCCCTAGGAAGTCATTAGCATAAATAGGGAAAAGAACACTCGCCTGATAGGGGAATCTAGAGGAAATCTCAAATCATCTCAAAGCCCCGAAGTATAGCCTAGGAACTAGGATAAAGCTGAGAAGGAGCCATATTCATCCAATTAAAAAGGGCCACTTCAAAGTCGAAGAAAGGGAGGGTGACCTTCAACAGGATGTCACTGGATCATATATCCAAAGGAAATCCTCCTCTCCTTCCTCGGGCCTTCCATAGATCTTCTCTTCGGATCTCGAAATCCCATTCTTGTGGCGTGAGGCCAACTCGGCATCTGAGAACAAGTGGAACTCCTTATACCTCTCCAACATCCTTTCATTCATAACGCTCTAAATCCTGACGAGTTCAACGAGAAATTGTCCACCAAGCCCTGATCCATGGAGTCTGAGATCACAATCTTGTCCTCCATACAATCCTATAAAGGAACCACTAGGAGAGTTGCCTAAGATGGGGACAAATTTTCAAAAATTAAGCAAGACGAAAACTACCCTAAAGGTGGTTCCACCTATCAACCAAGGTGGCGCCGCCTAAGCCACCACATGCTGGGTGGGTTACAGTGCCACCCTCGGCATTAGCACCACCCTAAAACCCATAAAAGAAATGAAGAAAAGCGAGTACAGAAAATAACGTGCGAGGAAACTCACCGAAATGTTGGAAAAAAAGCGAGGAGGACGTGAAGAATAGCAGAAAGCCTGAATGGTGGCATGGCAAAGCTCAATGAGAAACTGAGGGAACAGGAGGGCACAAGAAAGGATGGCAATAGGAGAGAGAGGACGAGGTGGCGTGCACGAGGAAAAAGAAAATGAGGGAAAATAGAAAGGAAGATGGACGCCCTTAGGGACGCCAAGGGCAAAATGGTCCAGGGCCTACATGGCAAGCCACTAAGACAGGACGACCTCTCAGACAAAAGGGTATGAAGTCCAATGCGGTTCCGAAGCGAAATGTAATGCCCGGGACGAGGCGGGAGTGATCGCCGTGCGAGAAGGCAGACAAGGAGCGGCTCCTCCAGCGGAGGGGTACATGAATGCATCGATTACACACGAATGAGAGGGATCCTGAGTCTGGATAGGTATGGGACTATACAGTTAATGAGGGTTTATATGAATTGATTGGTACTACCTATGCCACAAAGATGCATCTTTCTTTTCAGCCCATCACGAAAAACTCCACAGTTAGCGTGCTTGACTTGGGGTAATTTTGGGATGGGTGACCTCCTGAAGTTTTCCAGGAAGTGTGTGAGTGAGGACAAAGCACATTGAAAAACCCGTGTTGGTTTGTGGGAACAGTCATCAATCCATAAAGTAGCAGGGGATGTTACATGAAAGACCTCGAAAAGAACACGAATCTCTTTTGGAACGAGTGCAATTGCCCTCTAAGCTATCACACAGCCCCACTAGTGCAAATTGGGTACAACACACTATTGTCTGGGTTAAAACTCGCCCTGAGGATCGAACCATGTAGATTCAATTCGGTCCTTGGAATGAGGTAAACCTTCGAGCCGATGATAGACCACTTCTTTTACGTGCCATAGCAAATAAAGAAGTGATGAAGCTCAACAATTGATGGGGACATGTGGCCGAGCTGGGGAAACTGTTACCGATAATTATCCGACCAAGGAACCCGAGCATACGCTAGATTCCATACAAACATCGTTGATCACAACATGCCTCCACCGCACTGGGTAATTGCCGAAGTTCCTAGAACTGGGCCTTAGTAAAGAACTATGGACGATCTCCAAGGTGATTCTGAGGTTCCCTGAAGAATGTCCTCCTCAGGAACCCACGAGGAGCGCAAAGTGAGCGTGGGTCCTGACAAATCTTTTGGAAAGATCCCCCTAACGGTTTTTCGTATCATCTAGCTCAACCATAAATCTCCTTTATTGGACTATTCACATGTTATATATATATATATATATATATATATATATATATATATATATGGAAAGTACAATTGAGGTAAGTAATTAATCCTAATTATCATTGTCCCTTTTCTACTTTCTATATTGATTTGAGCATCAAAGTGTCTTTGCAAGTACCCACCTCCGACGTCGAAATCACTGAAGGAGAAGGAGGCAGCCCACCAAACCACCGTCCATACAACTGGAGTACCACCCCAACGTTATGGTATGTAACACTTATTTAAAAAAATAACTAGTATTTATTTATATATTTTAATATTATTCTAAATATTTATTTAATTTTTACATATTATTTATTTAAAATACTTAATATTAAATTTTTAATTAAAATAATTGTTGTGAACTCTTAATATAATTTTTTATATTATTTATGACTTTTTACTATGCATTGATAGTATAATAAAATGGTTTTACATAGTCAATCAATAGAAATAGAAGAAAATGTCAAATTAGTGAAAATTTATCTACCAATATTTTTTTATTACACTCGTTATTTATTTTATAATTATTTTTATTATTTAATTTATAATTTATAAAAATTAAATCATGAAAGAGAATACAACATATATACCCTAGTGAAATGGGGTGAAGTGTAGGTTATTTAAATAAATGGACTAGAATGTCATTTCTTAATACCTCAAAAGGGTTATGCTAAGTGTATTTTATTTTATTTTTTTGGACGTACACTACATACACATTGTATTGTATTATTAATACTATTTCAACATCCAAAAGTAGGTCCAATTGGAACACTCACTCGATCACTGTTGGATGTGATAGTGATCCCAACTTTTTTAGTTTTATTAATATCCAATTGATAATAGGTGTCCAATTAGACATCTTTTGTGTTAGAATAGCAACGCCCATATTATATAATTTTTGTTAATTATTATTATATTATTTTATTATAAAAATGGACATTTATGTGAATAATGAGAAGAGAATATATGTGAAGGAATTCCACTTAATTAAGGAAAATGTTATTTCAACACTCATATAGGTGTTGTGAGAGGAGTAATGAGAAAATAAGTTAGGAGAAAAGATAAGTAGTGGGATTTATGTATTTTGTGAGTATGGTATTTGGGTGTTTAAGAATGTGGGTATGAGAATAGTATATTTGAATTAATGATAAGGGTTGGACTAGGTATTAGACAATGAAATGGATGTGATGTTGAAAAAAAAGCCACTCGCGTGAGAATTTCAATGACAGATCTTTGATAGAAGAAAATGAATGCAGTACTACTATCGCCAACCCCAACCTTGACTGACTTGCTTTTCCCCTAGGTTGCCCATTATTAATACCCACTGAAATTTGGACCAACTCTAATAAACTGCAACACTAGCCTTCCATACACGGTGGTAGTAGCTTTTGTTCTTGAATATTAAAAAGACCCCGTTAACCTCCACCATGACTTCGAATTCCTTCAAGTTTGTCTTCCTTTTTATCCTTGTTAGCTTCTTCAATTTGGCTACTCCTCAAACAATACCTCCATATTTTTCTTGCTCAAACGATACAGCCGCTGCCAACAGCACCAACCGAGAGAACGTCATGACCATACTCTCTTCCTTATCTGTCAAAGCCACTGTCACCACATTTTACAACGATACAATCGACGGCAGAAGCGCCTTGGACAGAGTCTATGGGCTGTTTATGTGTAGAGGTGACGTGACCTCTCACCGCTGTGGACAGTGCGTCCTAAACGCAACTCAGACATTATCCACAGGGTGCTACTTGTACAAAACAGCTATATATTGGCGCGAGGAATGCATGGTTCGGTATTCCAGTAACTATTTCTTCTCCACCATGGAAACAAAGCGGTGGTCTACCTATTACCAGTGGGAATACCCCGGCGATATCACCAACCAACCAAGCTTTATGCACTTGTTAACCGACACCATCAACAAAACTGCAGATGGACTAGCCTTTTCTCATGTTGGTGCCAGGTATGCCACAAAGGAAGCATATGTCTCTGAGAATCAGACCCTTTACTGTCTTGTTCAGTGCACACCAGATCTATCACCCCAAGATTGCAGAACATGTCTTGCCCACGCAACAGGGATGCTTCCAGACTGCTGTGAAGGAGGGACGGGAGGGTCAGTTTTCTTGCCCAGCTGTAATCTTAGGTACGACTTGTACCCTTTCTATCGGGTCAATACACTGGGGGGCCTCGCTCCCGCAACAAAGTATTCAGAAATAGACTCAAAATATTCACAAGACCCTGGTTATCTGTCTCACAATTGCTCAAGTAACATAGACCATAATTGGCAACCACAGCTTAGGGCCCTCCTCTCCAACCTTTCTTCCAATGCCGCCGGCTCCGACCAGAACGGATTCTTCAAGGCAAACATTAATGGCACAGCGTTCGGCCTCTACATGTGCCGTGGTGACATTCCCTCTCGCCTCTGTGAACAATGCGTGGTAAACGCTACCCATCGAATAGCCTCCGAGTGCCGCTCATCCGTAGAGGCTATAGTTTGGTACAATCACTGCTTGCTTCGATATTCCAATCACCCTTTCTTCTACACATGGAGCATGAGTCCCGGATTCGACATGCTGAATGTCACCAACGTTAACAGCGAGGAAAGATCCTTTAAGTTTCAATTATCGAACGCGTTGGCTGGGGTGGCGATGAACATGTGGAGCAGTGGTAAGTCATATTGGACGGAGTCATTGAGGTTAAATGATTACCAAACAATCTATATTCTTGCTCAATGCACGTCGGATCTGTCCACCGATGATTGCAGTAGGTGTGCATACCATGTGGTTGTATCAACAATTCCGTGGTCCCGTTTAGGAAGTGTGGGGAAGAGTTCTATATCCTAGCTGCACTGTGAGATTTGAGTTGTTCCCATTTTACAGGAATGGTACTGAAGATCAGCCTCTTCCCCTCCTTCTCCTCCTCCTTTTCATTTTGCTGCACGTACAGGTAGAGTCTCTGCCCAAGTAATATTTTCACTCTAGTTGGATACAAGGGTACATGGGAAGAAATTATTGCATGTGTCATTTCAACAATAATGTTATTTTAATACTCATCTTTGGTGTCCTAGACACTCATTTATTACCATTAGATAAGATTGTAATTACATTCATCCCTACTCAAGAATCTTATCCAACAATAATGGAATGGGTATTTGAATAAGATACTAAAAGTAAGTGTTGAAAAAGAATTATTGACCATTCCAATATTAAATCTACTCTTTGCTTATTTCTTGTGGCAAGAGATTGCTGATAGAAGAACAAGGACTTCTAGTGTTGATAATATAAGTAATGGTATTTATTATTATTTTATTTTATGGACTCATCTTAACCCCCACTGAAAGGAGAAAGGCAAGAGAGGGTAGGTGTTGAAAAATAAAAAACAGTGGACCAGACAAATTCTTAAATCAATAGAAGTCTAAAAATTCATTTAGTTATACTAAAAAAAAAATAAAACTTATAGATAAATGAGTATATATTAAATAAAATTAATCAAATCCACTTTTATTATAAATATATATAAATATAATATGTTAAATTTGTGCATAAGAATTTCTTATGACCCATTTGTGGGGAGTGGCTATTATCACTCCTTTTGGTCTAATGTCACTCCTATAGTTCTACTTAGACTTACTTCTTTTCAATATCCTAAAATGTCCTCTTCTCTTTTATAATTAATAATTTGTTGTTACTTCAATATTATTCAAAATCATTATTATTAATATTTTTAAAGAAATCTGTTACTATTTGTACCATGAGTTGATTTGTTATTTTATTTTTATAATTAGATCAATTGATAATTAATTTAATATTCAAATATTTAATATTTATTAAATTTTATATTACCACTAAATATTATAAGTATTTATAATTTATGTGTTTGATATATATACCATTTATCCTTTAAGCACTTGTATACAATTCAATATATAATTTATGTGTTTACTATGTATACCACTTAATATTGCACAAACAAAATACCATTTAATATATGTACATACTCAATATTATACCATTTAGCATTTATGTATTTTTTTTTAGTAAGTACTTAACGTCTAGCTATATAATTTTATCAAATATTAAATAAATATAATTTACTCTAATATTGAAAAAATAAATACGTATATTGTATAAATTCCTTAATTTTTATTAAAGTTTTTAATTTTATTTTCATTTTTAAAAATTAAAGAAATATAATATATTCAATTATTTATTTAGTTGTATACTATGTACTATGGGAATAAAAATTTTATGCTAATAATTGTTGTCGAAGTTGATATATAATCAAATCATTTAAGGAATTTCAACAATATGTGAGATATCAAACACATTAAATAATGTGACCAGATATATAATGAGATGATAATATTTTTTTTTAAAACATTTACAGTGAATATAATTAAATTTTAAATCAATGACTATTTTTAATTCAAGATTTATTATGTTTACAATAATTTACTGAAGTTATTTTCATTTATAATATTTACGAAACATTAAAATAAAAAGTATAAAATACAGTTATGTTTAAGGAAAGTTATGTGAAATAAAAAAATATAACTCAATTATAAACTATCTTTAAGATTAAGAGAACCAATTTGTGACAATATTATATTTTTCATTTTTATGAGAAAAATGAAATTTAATATATTTCATAAGCAAAATATCCAAAAAAAAGTTTTTACTGAAGTAAAAATATCACAAAAGTACAATTAATAAATATCAGAATAAATTTTTTAAAAAAATATTAATAATATTGAGTTTGAATAAAATTAGAAGTGACAATTAATATATTGATGTTATAATTATAAAAGAGAATAGAGGGTATTTTAGTAAAATTACACTAAAGTTAATTTGAGTGGGAGTGACAATAGACAAAAATAAATCACAATAGCCACTCCCCCGTTTGTGATATCATTGACAGAATTAGTATTTGTACATTCTAATTTCAGCACCCAAGGTGAGCTACTGGACAAAGGCTCCACACCATGTTCTTTTATTAATAATAAGTACCCATAGGAGGTTAGTGGTGCCTCGACCATTTAATTGGATGTCTGAGAATTGAGCTTTGGAAATGAAAAACATTTTGTTGGGAGACCTTAATCCTTCCTCTGAGGCCTTTGAGTCAAGTCAGATGAATCAATTCCTTGTAATAGAGTCCGATGATGAACTGGTTGTTTTCACAAAAGAAAAAACAATAGTGTTGAAAACATTTTTTTAGCAATATTTTGAAAATATAAAAAGTGTTACTGAAATTCTTTAGTAACATTTATGCAAATGAAGTATGTATAAGTTATGTTTTCTAAAAGAGTTTTACTACTGGCTCTTTTATATAACTTAGTAACAATTTCAAAATATTACTAAACCTTAATGATGTTGTAGTGCGGAGAGAAACGATAACAAAGTACCATATGAGTATACTTGGTAGGTGGATAAAAATAGAACAGAAAACCTAAGAGTAGTTTATTGTTGCTTATATCATGTAGGTGTCAGCATAGATATCCAAATTTGAATGCATTAAGACCTTTACGAGTGATAATTGATATGTGCTTATTTATTGTTTTAATATAGAGAAAAAGATCGGTCACGACCAATTACGTTGATTGTTGCCTCCATCATTGTTTCGGTGATACTTGGCTGTTTTTGCTGCTATTTGCTACGAAGAAAAGCAGGAAAGAACCACAAGACTATTCTTCGAGAAAACTGTACGTACTGTGAAAAATAAAAAATCAATTCATATTTTTCAATTAATAAGCTTACAAATTTACAACATAGTTTAACAATTTATGCATTTTGGTCTAGTTGGAGATGAAATTACAACCGTAGAGTCATTGCAATTCGACTTGGCTGTAATTGAATCAGCAACAAATAACTTTTCCCCTGATAATTGGATTGGCAAAGGTGGATTTGGAGAAGTTTACAAGGTAGGAGAAAATATTATAAATTTCATCATTTTTCTATTTTTTATTTTTTACATAATTATTGGTCTATATAATTTTAGGGTATTCTTTTCGACACGACACATAGCTGTCAAAAGACTTTCAAGAAGTTCTACACAAGGTGTAGCTGAATTTAAGAATGAGATTTACTGAGCCAAACTTCAACAGAAATTTAGTGGCATTCATGGGATTTTGCCTTGAAGAGCAAGCAAAGATACTTGTCTATGAATATGTTCCAAATAAGAGCTTGGATTACTTTTTATTTGGTTTGATCCTTTTAACCTTATACTCTTTACTTATTAAAAGTTTAACATATTAATGATTTCATTGCATAAAATCTTAAACTATTTCAAGTGTCTTATTATAAAATATGTTCTATTTAACTTTTTCTACTAAAAATTTTGTAGATGCTCGTTTGGAAAAGTCATTAAGTTGGTTTGAACGCCACAAAATTATAGAAGGAATTGCTCGAGGAATACTTTATTTACATGAATACTCTCGTCTGAAGGGTTATACACCGTGATCTTAAACCTAGTAATGTATTACTAGATGAAAATATGAATCAAAAATTTCAGATTTTGGTCTAGCTAAAATTGTGAAAATAGATCAACAACGAGGATCTACTAACAACATTGTTGGAACATTGTAAGATTGACTTATTTTACTCTCACAATAAATCATCCTTCTCACTTGAGTTTCTCCTATACACACACACATATCTTTATATTGGTATATTTAAGCTTATTTGCCATTAATTGTTTTCTTTTCGATATTTTAGCGGTTACATGTCTCCAGAATATGCAATGTTAGGACGATATTCAGAGAAATCAGAATTTTTAGCTTTGGAGTCATGGTCCTTGAGATTATCACTGGCACAAAGCACACCTCTTCTTATGAATCACACCGTGTTGTTGATGGCCTCTTAAGCTTTGTAAGTGAAATATACTAGCAATATTGTTCATGTATCATGTGGGACAAAATTAAAATCAATGTATGAAGGTAATTTTAATAAGTCAACGATTGCTTACAGGTGTGGAGACAATGTAGGGATCAAACACCATTAAACATATTGGACCCAAAATTGAAAGAAATTGCTTTTGAATTTGAAGTTATCAGATATATTCAGATTGGTTTATTATGTGTTCAAGAAGATCCAGATGATAGACCTACGATGATGACTGTTGTTTCATACTTTAGTAATCAGTCAATTGAATTGCCTTCTCCACGAGAACCGGCATTTTTCTTGCACCATAAAATGGATGCAAAAATAGTTTCAAAGGAATCAAGTTCTTGCTCTTTAATACGATGTCTATAAGTAACTTTCTTCCTCGATAGTGAGTGTGCCGTTATCTATTACTACTTTTGTTGTATAATAAATGATGTCTATAAGTAATTTTCTTCCTCAATAATGAGTGTTATGTTATATGTTACTACATCTAATGTATAAAAAACTTTCATTTGATCTTTTCAAGGTTAGAGATGGAATTATGTTTTATTGTTAATTAACTTAAATATGCTATATTCATGTTTAGAAGTAAATCATTTTTCAACCTTTTCAATATCAATCTTGGTTTCACTTTGATATTTCTTTTACCTTGTTCATGGAGCATTTATGTATTTTTGTATTTCCTGCATCTTTGTTTTTACATACCGACTATGGCATAGAATATATGCCACCAACTTATTAAAATTGATTAGGTCTAATTCAACTTAAAAAGATATTTCAAGAAAATGGCATTGTCCAAAATCCACTTTTGTTAGATGCCTAGCCAATATTGGACTTAACACACCCATGCTTATCACTTAACATTAAGCATAAAATGTGCTTTGATACCATGAGAAACGAATGAGACCAACACAGTCCCAACAATTACATAATGGAGAGAAAATTGGCCATGGTATGCTCTAGCATGGTTCTAAAAGCAAAACCAGATTGGCTGGTCAAAACGTTTACCAAAAACCCATACCTAATCCGGTTCAAGTTATGTGATTAAAGCTAGAAAATTAAAAGAAGGTAAAAAACCATAAAAAAGGGTCAACATTCGTTAGAAGCTGACCTAGATTGACTGTCACTTGTCATTGATGTAGGTCTCGTTTCAATAAATAGTTTATTTATACTCTTATACACTCTTATATAGAAATAACTTTAAAAAAAATAACATATGAATACATTATTTTATATTTAAATATATATAATAAAAATTTTATTTTAGTATTTTAGAAAGTGTTTCTTAAAAATCAGGGAGGTGTTGGTTGGTGCTTTTAACAATAGTTTTTGAGTTTTAAAAATAAAAAACCAAAAGAAACTGATTGGTTGCTTGCTTTGTAAAAATTGATTTTAAAAATTGAAAAACACCATATGCATTTTAAAAACTGAAACACAAAAATAGTTTTAACTTGTTTTGTTGTTTTATTATTTTAGAGAAGGATGAAAACACGGTGGCAATTTTGCAATTATAGTAAACTTCGTTCTTTGAGTCACTTCGACTCTTGTGGAGAGTTTTCTTCATATTATTTTGTCTCACCATCAACTCCATCATCACTTCACTTCAGAGATCCTTCCAAAGCAAGACCCTCGAACCAAGACCCCCATAGATCCGAGCCAGCTGCAAGTCCACTGGTGAAGCCCCTCTACGACCCAAGACACGAACCAACACGATTCGTGAAGCTCCGACCAACCAATGCGATCGGCGAAATCTCCTCCATGACCAACCAACATGATCTGCGAAGCTCCGCTCGAACCAAGCTCCTCCGTGATGAAGCTCATCGCGACCAAGCTTCAGCGACCCAAGACCCTCCACCACCAAGCTCCTCGTGACCCAAGACCTCGTGACCCAACCCACGATCTCCTACTTGACCACCCACGCCTGAGATCCGCCATGACTCGTGGCTCCTCGAACCAAATCCGTCGTGACCGTCGACACGACCCACATCCGCCATCATCCATTCCTCCACCGCCATGAGTCCCTCCTTTTTCTTTCTCTTCCTCTTCTCTCTTTCTACTTGAGCCTTTTCTTTTACTCTATATAGGTTGAGTGTAAATTGTGGGTTTTGGTTTTGCATATTGACAATCTGGATTGATTCATGTGGTTTGTACTGTATAATTATAATTATTGTTGCTGTTGCTTTATTTTATCAGCGTCATCTTTACCAGTTAATAGGTTTAATTATGAGATTAGAAAGTAAGTTTTTTATGACAACTTGCATTCTAGGTCATAATTCTTCAATGCGTTCATAGTTTACATTGTGGCATTGTTTGGTTTATTTTGCTGTTAAAACATGGCCTTACAAGTGAAACACATTAGAGGCTAAGGGTGTTGGTAATGAGGAGTGTGATGAATTATGCTAGAGATCATTCTTGACTCATTATTCCACAAAACTGGCTCAATCCATAACAAGAATAATGTAAGCTAAGCTAAGGTTTCTATGCCTAAAAGCTTGAGTAATTAATCTATTAGAGTCCTCCATACAAGTTTCCTAAACTATATGTAATGATGAAACAATGAACACGTGACAGATTTCAAGATTATTCAAGAGGACAAAGGATATTAAATTGTTGTTAACAAATTGGCAACTTTGAGGGGATTTGTTAAAAGTTTTGTTGCTTATAAAGGGAATGTTAATAAATGTAATATGGCATTACCCTTTACATAGAATGGAACATGAAAAATATGTGAAATAATTTATATAATGATAATGGGAAACTTGAATTTGTGAAGGTGTGATTTGTTAACGTCAATTGGATGTCCTATTTCATTATATGGCCTATTTGTTAGAAAATTGTGCCCTTTGAAAATTGCTTAGTTAGATAAGATTTTGTATTGTAACTGTTTCGTTTCATGTTTTTGTTGTTTGATGGTGGAAGGCTTGATATTAATTGTTTTATGGTGAATCTGTGTTATTGCAAAGGCTTATTTGAACAATGCAATAGATGTGGAAGGCATGGGTTGCTTCACAAAGAGCTTGAGTTTTTTTTATCTTGAATAAAAGAAAAATATGATGCTCAACGAGTTTTTGATCTTGAATAATGATGCTCAAAAAGGAAAATATGATGCTCAAATTGTTTAGCTTAGGTATATATGATGAACAAATTTCAATGAACAAATTTGATAAAACTGGTATATGTGATGCTCAAATTGTTTGGCTTAGAAGTTTGATAAGGGTGCAAAAGATGTATTGATGAACCACACCTTGTCCTTGCTTCTTTTCTTTATTTTTACGTTATTGTTAGACTGGATGTAAAAAATTTTCTTTAACTATATGGCGATTTTTTAGTTATACTTCCTTTAATATCTTATTTTTATATATCCATTTTTGCTTATTTGTGCTCACCTTTGTAGATAGAAAATGGGAAAAAGAGTCTTCACTTTGGCCCTCTTCATTTGTCAAAATCTTTATAGATATTATGGTTGATAAGGTTAACAAGGGGAGTATGAAGAATAACGTGTTTTCACCTAAGGTGTGGCAAGCCATCTTAGAAACCTTTAAACAAAGAACTGGGCATGAATATGACATGAAACAAATTAAGTAGAAATTTAATAGGTTAAGGTAACAACATGGAATATTTTGTTAGTTGCTGCAACAACTGGATTTGGATAGGATGCTAAGACTAATATTGTCACTACTAGAAGAAGTTTGGTCAACTTACATTTGAGTATACTTTTAGATAGAAGTTAGCATGTTTATTCATATTTATACATTTTTAGATTTAGCGTACATAATTTTTTAATTTCCTTATAGGTACATCCGATATTGTACTATTTAAGAAGAAAGGTTTGGAGAATTACAAACGTTGGGAGTAATTTTCAATAAAGGTAGTGCAACAAGGGTGCTTCATCATTCATCTACTCAAGATCCACCTAACACGGATGATGAAATTGAGATTGATAATAAATTTTTGCATGACGAGGTTCATGTAAATCTAGATGATAATGATGAGGAAGATGATAGCCCAGAAATAGAGAGAGTTACTCGTATTGGTAAAAAAATAATTAAAGTTGCTAACCGCAAGTCAAAGAGAGAGAGTAGGAGCATCCAAGTGGAAGATGCACTTGAGGCATTCATTGAGTCATCTAAGTTGAAAGCAGAAGCTATGGTTGAGGCATCTAAGAAAAAAGCCAAAGCTTCAATGGCTAGAATTGAGAAGTATAGAGCAAAGAGTGTAGAAGCCACTAGTTCTATAGTTGCATCAGTTGAGTACACTATGGCTAGATGTATAACAGAGCTTGAAAAGATGGATCATGTCTCAGATGACTCTTATATGAAGGCGGTGGAAAAAAATTCAAAGATGCTGATTATAGAGAAACATTTTTAAATATGACTGGGCATAGGAGAAAAGCATGGTTGGATAGACTTAAGTGACTACTTTTATGTATAAATATTTGTGTTGATGATACTTATTATGTATGTGTTTTTTAAATTTATGTGACTAGTTTGTTTTGACATATTATTTTGTTGTTTAGAACAATATGTAATGTTTAATATTAGTACTTATTAAAATGCATGTTATGTTTAATGTCAAGTTCAATTGTCATGGAAATTGATAATCATCCTTCAGGGCGTGAAAGTATCTCATAAGAAAATTTTGACAGATCTTCATCCTCATCTGACTTTAGTGATGATGAATCTAAATTTGCTAAATTATTGTTGCCAAATTTGATTGTTGATTATGAGTACCAATTTTATAATAAAATTCCTGTTAGAATATCGGCATTAAGTGGTCAAGAATTTGTTAGTGAGCTTTTAAAGGAATCTGAAACAGTTTACTTTGAATTATTGCGTATGGAAAAAGCATGTTATTTTGCTTTGTGTGAAGAATTGAGAACCAAAAATTATTTAAACAACTCAAGAAGTGTGTTTTTAGAAGAACAAGTAGCAATGTTTTTATTCATTATAAGACATAATGTACGGCATAGAGTATAAGATCGATTTCAACATTCTACCCAACAGTTTCTCATCATTTCAAGAATGTTTTGAGAGCGATTTGTCGCTTAAGTAAAGAAATCATAAAGCAAGAATCCAAATTCTCGGAGCATATCCAAAATAATCCAAAATATTATCCATGGTTCAATGTTAGTCTTTTTTCTTTCGTCACATATGATACTTGATGCTTTTTTTTTTTTATCAAATTAAGATATTATGATAAATTTGATTGTTTGTGTCATATGTTTGTATTAGAATTGTATTGGCATGATTGATGGAACACACATAAGTGCATGGTCTCCAGCCAATAAGCAAACATCATGTAGAAGTAGAAAGGTAGTCATCACACAAAATGTTATGTGTATATGTGATTTCAATATGCTATTCACATATATATATTCTAGTTAGGAAGGTAGTGCTCATGATTCAAAAGTTTTTCTAGATGCACTTACTAATCAAAATGTAAATTTTCCTTGGCCCTCTGAAGGTGATATATTTATATTTGATACCATAATTTTCATTATGTGTTAAATTGCTCTTTATCAATTATTATTTAATGATGTTGTCAGTATTTGTATTAATGTTTGTTCATTGCTTTAGGTTCATATTATCTCATGGATTCTGGGTATCTATATCCTGGAGGTTTCTCCCATCCTCCAGAGGTGAAAGATATCATGCACAAGAGTTTCATGGACGAGGTTAACAAGCCAGAATTGCTAAGGAATTATTTAATTTTAGACATTCCTTTTCAAGAATGACAATTGAGAGATGTTTTGGAGTCTTGAAATTAAGATTTCCCATTTTGAGGCGAATGCCATCATATAAGCCTTCTAGGCAATGCCTTATTGTTGTAGCATGTTGTGTAATTCATAACTATGTGTGTAAGTGGGGAATGTGGGACATATTGCTTAGAGATGGGAAGATAAGGGTCGACGTTGAAGCTACGAATGATAATGTAAATGTAAATGTGAATTCTAATAAGGACAACACAACAAGATTAACTGATTAAGCTAAGGGAAATAGAAAGATATCATGACCAAATTGCAAATTGAATGTGGCTCAAAGAAAATTATGCATAGTTTATAAATGGATTTATAAATGTAAATTGACATGAAGTTGTATTAAGACTATTTTTAGAATAGGAAATTTTATTAAGACTTTATTTATTAAGTATGTATGGAAAATATTATATATAAAGTACTCTTCGTTAAAATTTGTCATTTATACTAATACAATTTGCCAACGTTTTTTGTTTTGTTAGTTTTAAAAGTTATTTTTAAAAAAAATTATTTAAACAAGTTTTTTGTTTTTATTATTATAAAACTATTTTTTAAGTTAAATTGCCAAACAAATTTTTCTGTTTTAAAAATTGAACTGAAACTTGTTTTCTAAAACAGTTTTAAAAAATTCAAAAACAAAAACACTACCAAACATGCCCTAGATATTTTGACTTCTCAAAAAATATTAAGAATAACTTTTAAAAGAATAATAAATTGTTTAACCAAATAATACAAAAGGCAAAAATATAACTTTTAACTTTTAAAAACTTAAAAAAATCAAAAAGTTAGAAAAAAATAAAAATTATAGTATCGAAATAGGCCTATTATTTTACAAAATTTGTTACTGCCATGAGAATATGGGCCACATAACCTGCCCAATTAGTAGTTTGAAATTTTGCTCCAAATCCAAGCAATGAGCTTGGCTCTACGCACAAGAACGTAAGTGAAGAAGTGGCCCCTTCCTCTTATAGGACAAGGCTTACCTCACTTTTGAGTGGTATATCCAATGTGGTACTTCAACCAAGCAATATTTTCCTCCATCCTGATTCAATTGCTAATAGAAGCATGAAAACCAATGCAAAATATATGCTATCGATTTTAGGAAGATGACCAAGTAACTGTACACCTGCAATATATGGACGATGATTAGGAGGACTTTGCATTTATGCTTGTTGAGTTTATAGCTTTATCTTACTTAGCATATGTCTCAGCTAGTTGTGGGCATTGGCTTTTATTTCGCCTTTATATATATGTTGCTGTTTTTCTTTTTTTTTCCTGAAAACCCTCAACCCCACAAAGCTGAGGGAGCATAAGAACATAAAGAAGCATCACATTTCCACAAACCATGCATACAAAGCAAAACAAAATTGGTAGCATCAAACATTAAAATCAAACATTTTTATATTGCTTTTGTTTTCTTAATGTAATCTTTTTGTTTCTAAAATCAATGTTATCATGTTTGAATTTTCACTCTTCATTTGTATTATTTAATAACTTTATTTGTTTTATAATATCTATGACGAGGGAGAGTGCCGAAAGGTTTACTCGTATGAGCTGGTTTTTTGGAACTCTGACTACTCATTTCCTAACTGGAATGGTAGCGGTTTTGAGTCAAGGAGGTTACCTGGAAGGACTCCACTTAGAGAGTAAGCAAGTATTTTCCAGTGAATGTGTATATTAAAGGAATGTGTCCATACCTAGAGTTCCCAACGGTATTTATAGGAGGAGGTGTACAACGGTTCCTGAGGGCGAAGATGTCCCCATGCATGTGCTTCCTCGTCCCAGGATCGTGGTAACATAATGTGGGAGAGTGGGAGATTAGGAAGGGCATGCTCAGGATCTGCGACCACGTACATCCGTGTTGTACGTTGGGCTCACCCCTGGCTTCATTTCTAGATTTAGCCATTTTAGGCCTCCATACTTGGCCTTTCGATATTGGTCAGCTTCTGGGCTTAACGTATTATTGCCCATAACAGTGCCCAACCCAATTTCCGAGATGATTCTGGGAATCGGGCTCATAGTTCGTGATGATCAATGGGTCTGGGTCCGATTACTGGAAGGTAAGTCTTACGAGTTCAAATTTCAAACGTCACATCCTTGGCTCAAACGCATCCCTAGCTTCTCGACCATTGTGTTTGACCATGTGATCCTTGAGGCGCGACGTGTAGACTTCAAGACAGGATTTTTAATTTGCATCTCTTTAGTTTAGGCGCGTTTCCCATTTTGCCCCCATTTGGGCTTTGCGAAAGATATGCCTGCCCCGCGACTTTTTCTCTCTTGTTCAAACGGTGAGTTCCCCGCTTACTTGCATAGGTTTGGTTGCTTGCATAGGCTAGGAATCTTAAATATGAATTTTATCCATTTTTGGGTTTGGAAACTCTAGGGCTTGGACGCCATCGCATGCTTCCGTCTCTTAAATATGTTTCTCTCCCACCGTGGGAATCTTGGGGAGAAAGGGTAGTGATCCGGGAACCGCCATAGGAAGAAAAGGGATTTCTTTTTCAATTTTGTATGACTTGGACTCATGTTGGATCCTTATATTGGTGGTTTCCCCTTGTAGGTTTTTTGATATCCGGATCCCTATGGGAAAGAGGAAAACCTATCAGGACTACAAGGTCCCTTTAGTTCTTGACTCTCTACAAAGGGGGTTGTACGGGTGGATTGACGAGGCGGTGATGCTTATACCGTCTATTATCGAAGAAAAACATCTCCCGATTTGAAGGAGTGTTTGATCTTGAATGAACACAGGGAAAGGGCCTCCGACTATGTCCTAGAGGCTACCAAGCATAGTGAAAGGGTCTCTTTATGAGCCAATCCTCCGGCACTTCCTTTGGATGTACCAAGAACTTTTCACAAGATTAGGTGTCCAAATATTGTTCTAATTTCAACTAAAGTGCTTCGGAAGCTAAAGGCTGCCCCCACGCAACTTCACCTGAATAGCTAGGCCACTATCCTGTTTGAGATCATCTATCAATCTTTTTGGCTACCTATCTATATTAACCTTTTCTTTTACTTGTTTTCTCTTTATTCCTAGTGGCGCGGTTCGGAAAGGATGGCTATCTTTTCTAACACGTGCTAACCATAATATCTTTGAACTCTTACGAATCTTCTTACCAAGAGTTTAAATGCATGTATTTGAAAATATATCCCGAACCTGGGTCCAACTGTTCTTTGTAGATCCGGGGTCACAACATCCCCAGAAGGCGTCGCGAGAATGACAACCAATTTTAAAATGATGAAATGGGAGTTGCCACCAATTTTAATTATGGCTAAAATTGGAAAACCTTTTTAATTTGCAAAACTAGTCTTTTTTAAAAGAGATTTGAGGTTCGGGAGTTTGATTATGATTAGGAAAGAGTGGAAACTTAATCCCACTTGCACCCCTAATACATCCGTATAAATATGGTTACCCTAGAGCTCATTATGCAAATTTATTTATAACTTTAAAATATTTATTTTTCCCTAAAAGTTGTAACACCTTAATAATTAACCCAATACACCTAGGAGGTCTGATTAATTACTAGACTTTACTCTTTGCTTCAGTTCCTTAATCATGCTTTGAAAATACTTAGTGAAATTACGAGCCATTTTTTTTTAAACATAATTGAAAACGTGAGCCGCGCTTAACGTGAATGATTTAGCAAAATTTAAAAGACACATAGGAATTTACAAACATCACATCATAATATATTGGCTCCATCATACAACATCCATAATTACATATCATATAGATATTTTGCCTACCAACAAAATAAGACTAAGTGTAGGCAATCTAACAAAACATAAATAATATATGGATGGAAGGACATCCATTAATGGCACCTAGTAATAACACTCCAGGGATAGGGATAGATATAAAATATACGAGTGAAACTAGCAGGATCAAGTTCAGTCCGTGAAGCCTCAATGTGATTCACAAACGCTTCCTTCCGTTTCTGAAGACGAGATGGAAGGAAAAATAGAAGGAGTGAGAAACTAATAAAAGAATCTAGGGTACTCACCTCATGATGCATTGTGTCATCATCATCGTCCCCAGGAACCTGGGGTTATTATGAAATAGTGAGCATGCTAAGATTGATTTATTAAGTTCGAAAATATACTTTACCGAGGTTCGTCCTTTTAATCATGCGTCTTATAATGCATCATAAACTTAGCATGTCATGTTTATAATGAACTTTTCCTTTTATCAACACATCGTATTCTTCATCATCATATCATAAATACTATGCATAAAAGAACATCATATTTCTCATCATCAAATCATAAATACTATGCATAGAAGAACATCATATTTCTCATCATCATATCATAAATACTATGCATAGAAGAACATCATATTTCCCATCATCATATCATAAAATGCTATGCACAGAAGAACATCATACCATAATAGCTATGCACAAGACATGGTGCACATATTTCATTCCTTTAGTGTCCTAGGTGACTTAAAATCTTGTCATCATCATCATTATTTTCCTTGGGGCCACCCTATACTCCACCATTTTGGGAGTAATCTAGGTTATGAGCTCATACCTTACTAGTCATCACTAGCATATACTTATCCCTTTTGATAAGTTAAATCCCAACTCTACCCTTTTGAGAGAACGGGCTAGGGGCAAGAATCACCTTTTCACCACCTCTAGTCTGATGGGTCTTAAAGGATCATTTTCTCAAGATCACCTTTTCACCACCTATAGTATGATGGGTCCAAAGGATCATTTCCTCATGAGTTTAAGTCACCATTAAGTCTTAGCATGTTATATCATAATCATCAAGATGCATGAACATTCTCATTGTTTGCAATAGCAATTATAACATGCAAGCCATGAAATCATTCAATAATATCAAATTCTCAGTAGGCATTACATCATCATATGACATTCCAAAGCATCAAAAGATGTCATCTAAAATTTTCAAGGAAGCTCCCTTAAATAACCGAACTCTAAAATTGGGTAACCTTAATTATCAAACTAATTACTTATGCATCTAAGGGATTTATTACCATCAATTATAAGCCTTAAGAACATTATTAGACTATATGGGGTAGCATAGACGTAAGTTGTTCTTAAGGTTTACGTGTGCTAGAAGTTACGTTTTTAACCCTTTCTCGTTACCGGCTTTCCCTATGATGCTAAAATTAATTATTAAACCAATTATGAATCATTGTCCCTTATCTAAACATAATAATATCTGGTTCTTAAGGTCACTAAAGGCTCTGGACAGAATGCATAAATTTCATTATCTAAAGTTCTAGAAATCTTGTTTTTATGGTTTTCTAGGAAGCTAGTTTTATCTCTAACATGCATAGAATAAACCATAATTATCACAACTTCAAACATATTAAATCATCATCATTTATTGGTACTAATCTCATATCAGAAGCCGAATCATGAACCTCATATAATTGTATAAAATCACATTTTAAGTGAACATAAAATATTAGTTTCCCGTAGAATCCTTGCAAAGCTTCAAAACTCTTTTAGAAACTAATTCTTTTTGAAAGAATCTTCATAATTAAAATTCTCACTTAAGATAAAAGGAGCAAGTCTTGAGCTTAAGAGATTTATGTGATATCTTAGAATCATAAACATGCTATGCAACCTCATTTTAATCTTGTCATTATAAGGTGATAACTTGGAATTATAAACATGATATGCAAATCCATTTCTTTATCTTTAAGATTTAAGGTGATGACTTGAAAATTAAACATGATGCAAGAGCTTGAAATATAAACATGATGCAAGAAACTGGAGCGCGGTAGTCCGCATAGGACTAGTGGAGGGAGAAGAGAATCTTAAGAAACCGAGCGCGGTAATCCATTGGACCGGTGAAGGAAGAAGAGAATTATTATTACATCTTTTTAAGCTCCAATCTCAAGACTTCTTAAAGAATCAATTCTTTAACTCCAATAATCTTATTTCTTTGCTTGTGATACTTGGGTAAGTCTTTGAGCTCTAGGATCTTTAGGTGATGACATAAAAATAAACATGTCATGCGTTGATTCTTTTAGCCATTATAAAATAAAGTGAGAACATAAAATAAATATGAGATGCAACTTCTTTATTATCTTTAGAGATTAAGTGACAACATGAAATATAAACATGAAATGCAAACTTGGAAATTTAAACATGAGTATGCAAGTCCATTTATTCATTCTTGAAATTTTAGTGATGACATAGAAAGTAAACATGATTATGCAAGGCATAAACTTAAACATGGATGCAAGTTCATTTGATTTCTTTACTAGAGCTCCTTCAAGACTTTATAGAAATACAAATTCAATATATATATCTTAACAAGACAAAGTGAGAAATACATCTTTCAAATTCTAAACTCAAGATCATAAAATCATCATAAAAACATCATTCTTTAAAGTTTTGCATCAAGTGGAACTTTCAAGCTTTAGAGGCCTAACTTGTGATGGATTCACAACCCACCTTCAAGGTCCTCATCATCAAGCCATCATCTTAGTCCCACCTAGGCCATATGGCTGAATTGGTTAAAAAAGGAAGAAGAAAACCAAATGGAAAAACTAGAGAAAATCCATGAAATCATCATTTTGAACCAAGAACAACACTTAGCAAAACATAGAAATAAACTTAAAAACAACTCCCTACCTAATCTGATTTGAAGGAAAGGAAGAGAACTTGGTTTCTTGGAGTAAAATGAAAGAAAATATTCTTGAAAGGTTGAAGAAAGAATTTCAGCCAAGGGGGAAGAAAGAAAGAAAGTTTTTGAGCTTAGGAAAAACTTGAAGTTGTGAAATTTTGAACAAGTCTCTAATGACTTCTAAGCATGCCTATTTATAGAAGAATTCAAGCTCATAAATGGACAAGAGGAGAAGGAAAATCTGATTCAATTTGAGGAGGAAACAAGGAAGGAAAAATCATCTTGTTTGGTGGCTTAAAACATGGAATCATGTTTCAAAGTTCCTTGTTTTATGGTGATTTTTGGCATTATGTTTTAGTGCAATTTTTTGGTGTATTATGGCTGCATTATTTCGTGCATTACAGCCTCATGGAAGAGGGTTTTGTGTGTTCCATGTATTATTTAGGTGTAGGCAAGGTATTCATGCAATTTAGAGAATTTAGTTAAGGGCTTAGGTGAATTAGTAAGCAATTTGAGTGTTTTAAAGCAATTTTAGGTTCTAATCAATTTAAATAAATAATTTTGACTCTAGATTAATAATTAGAATTTAATAAGCTTTAATTTGAGCCTAATATTGCTTAGGTTTCGTTAGACAAATAAAAAATCTCAAAATTTGTAAAACTGCAAAAGAGGGGCAAAAGTCATTTTACTTAAAAATTGCCCGAGACACCCGAGCTTAACCAATGGTTAATCATGGCTTAAAAACACCTTTTAACACATTTTAGTGAGGTTCGGCTTAAGTCGCACGCAAAGAAGTTAAACGGGCAAGGGCGTTTTGGTCATTTCGCGTCGAAGCTCAAAATTAGGATTTTCTCCTCTATTAACACACATAACACAAACAATCCCTTATTAACATCAAAACATCCCCTTGAGGACGGGTGGGGCCCACGATCTCATTTTCTGAGTAAAATAACCTCAGGCATTTTGGTCATTTTACACGTATAGAAAATTGAGGTTTGCAATACTTGCACGAATTGCTCCTAACTTCTCTTCTAACGTTATATTCCTTTATTAAGGATTGTTTGGTCTCAAATTTTATATAATATTTACCTACGGTAATTCGGTAATTCTTAATGACAGTAAAAATTACATAAAAATTGGGGCGTTACAAAAGTCATAATAACTATACAAGAATAAAGTAAAAGAAAAAATTAAATAAAAAGAGAATAAAATTTAAAGAAAAGTTAATTTTGGTTTGATAGTTTTGGCTACCAAATGTATAACAAATTGATGAACTGGAAGGGCGTGTTTTCTTGGAAATAATTGTGTGTTGATAGATTTTAGTTATGAAAAAGAAAAAATCTATGTTGATTAATTTTATTTGGGAAGTGACAAATTATTTAAAAAAAAAGGGAAATCTACTACATTAAGCTGATTAAATCTTTCCAATTCAAGAGTACGTGAAGAAGGCATCCATTCCTCAATCACGACCATTGAATGTTGTGCAAATAAAGAAAAAAAATATTTTTTATTTTTATTTTTTTAAAAAAGAATCCTAAAATCTAAACAAAATAAAAGAAAATTTTTTGACACAAGAGGTAAAGCTATAAATGAAAAGAAATAACAAGAAAAACCCAAAACCACTTTGAGACCCAAAAAAATCATGGACTGACCCAAAAAAAAAAATTAAAAATTAAAAATTGAAATTAAAAAAAAAGATAAAAAGGAATTGAAAATCAACCCAAGTAGCAAGCCCAGCACCAGTAAATCTTTTGAACAAAACTGAACAACCCAATCTACAAAATAAAAAGGATAACTTAAAAAAAACCCGAAGTAGAACCCGACCCAAAGGAAAAGGAAGACTGACCCAAAACAAAACCCCAGAAAAAAGACATTCAGACCAACAAAAAAAGGTAAACGATAGACAAATAAAAAGATTTAAACTATCCTAGATCTAGGTTGCTGTAGCACACAAAAAGCAACACATGCATAGGGGCAGCGAAGTGGATGGGTAGCGAGTGGGGGAAGCCAGCAGCCGGCCCAGCGATGGGGAAGGATGCCCAGCGATGGGGAAGGATCTATGCAGCCTGTAGCGCCGGCGACGAGACGGTGGCTGGCTAGAGGAGGGCGTCGCGGCG
The DNA here is from genome assembly GCA_030441495.1 of Dalbergia oliveri. NCBI lineage: Eukaryota > Viridiplantae > Streptophyta > Magnoliopsida > Fabales > Fabaceae > Dalbergia > Dalbergia oliveri. The sequence continues at coordinate 16,160,492 of JAMLFY010000005.1, read as the reverse complement.
GCACTGTCTAGGTGAAGTTCCAGCTCGCAGTGCAGAGGTTCCCGGCGATGCGCGATCCCAGCGGTCGAAAGCTGAAGTTGGCGCGGCGCTCCCCTTCAATGTCCCAGCTAGTGCGGTGGCGGAGGCGCTGGTTTCAGGCCGCGACGGGTGAGGACTGCGATGCGGAGGCAGAGGCACAGTGAAGGCACGAGGCGGAGGGAGCCGGCAATGGTGAGTAAGCACGCGGCGGCGGCTTGCTGGGCAGTGATACGCGAAAGTTCGCAACCGGTTGGGGAAGATGAAGGAGACGAGGCCGCGGTGGTGGTGAGTGGCGAAAATCGGCCGCGGCCTCCCCCTTTTTATTATTAACTTTTTTAGGTTTTGATTTGCTGGTTGGTTTTATTTATTTTTTGTTTCTGGTTTGATTTTGGTTGGGTTGCTGATGATTGGATGATTGTGATGATTTCAGGTTATGATGATGGCGGTTGTGGTGGCGGTGGTTATGATGATGATTTGGGGAAATGATGTTGTTGATGAGCTAACAAGAAGAAGGAAAGAAGAAAAAATGCTTGCTATTGTTTTTATCTTTGATGTTTACTGTTGAAGCTGTGTTCTTGATCAATGTCTGTGTGTGTGTTTGCTATGTACCTCCAAAGCTGTTCTGATCTCCCTGTTTGTTTGCTCTGTGTATCTTGCTAGATTTTTTTTCATGTGTGTTCTCTCTCTATTTTCCAATTGCCCTCCCTTTATTCCCCTTGGAATTTGAGTCCTATTTATACACAATTGTGGTTAATTATTTGGTCCAGCAATAATTTTCCAGATATGATAGGGAATGGTTAAGGGATTTTTGTCACAAATCATTGATTCTTCTGATGATGGGAGCATGGTTCTTCAGCCTTTTGATTTCTTTTAAGTGCTGTTATTTGGACACACCGCTCACGCATAGGTGCGACGCATAGGTGGAAAGGGGAGATGGTTAATAAGCACTCATACTTGGAAGGCACACGGTGTTTTAGGTGGAATAAAGAGTAATAAAAAATTAATAAAAGAAAGAGTTAAAAAATTAAAAAAGGATGCTTGTGAACTGTTTCTCTCTCACCCAAACTCTCTCCTCCAAACCCAGTCTCATACTCAATCACCTCGTCACCCCACAACAAACCATCATTTGTGGCTCCACACCTAGAAGTTGAGCACCACCACCAAAACCTCCTTTGGAACCTTAGAAACAACCTTAATCTCAAACTCACTCTCACCCAACGGTGATTTCTCTCTTATGCCTAACGTCAAGTTCTGTTGATCCTCCTCGATACGTCATGGATTTTCACCACCTTGACCATGTCTTTCCTCATGGCAACCTTCCGAGCGCGATCCCTGCATGAACGCCAACCGGGTTGATTTTTCTCATTCCTAATTTCATTTTCAGATTTTTTTTGTTTACTTTTTCCTTTTGTTTTTGATTATTCATTGTTGAATTGAAATAGTTTGATTTTGAGGTTTTCTTTTTAAAATTTTTTTTTTGGGGGGGAGGGGAGTAGTTATATGTGTCTATTTAAATTCATATGCGTATGGTTTTTGCAATTGTTTTTCTTTTTATCTTTTTTTGTGCTTTGGATTAACTTATTTTAGGATCAAAAGCTTGCATAGACAACTTTTGAACAATAAAAATTTTCTATATACCAAAATCAAGTCATCTAGAAGATGCCTTTTAATGTAGGGAAGTTGTGTTTGAATTGAATTTGAAGTGGCGTGTATCTAAGGTATACCAAGGTATAGGGGAAATTGAAGCATAAAGTTAATATCATGAAGTAGATTATGAACGCTTGGGTTAATTGCAATTGTGGATATGGTTAGGGCAATGTGCTGACACTAAATGTAGACATGTGAAGCTTACAAAATATATTATCAAATGAGTGGTGCCTTTTTAGTTTGGGAGGAGTTGAAAGCTCTATTTGTATTTAAAATTGTTGTACCAAAAGTCAGGTTGTTGTAAAGTGAGTGGAAAGGGTAGTTTTTGGGCTTAAGAGGGAGCTATATGTTGCCCATTTAACTTTTGATTCTAACCGAGTTTTAATTATGTTGTGAATGTGATGAAGTCGACTTCATCTTAGTGGATTATCTAGGGCTGTGGTGGTTTTTTTCTAACTCTCTATCTTCCATTTTTCCAACTCAATTAATCAATATCTCAAAACTGAAAGGGCCAAGAGCTATAAGTTTAAGCTACTAAAATTATGGTTCAACTAGGTCAAATAGAATAACATAATAAGGAATAGTTGGACTAATATTGGACAAAACATTTGGCAATTAAGGTCTAACAACAATGTATATAATCATATAGATTTCAAGTGCTTTTACATATTCAAATGATTTTTCATTTTTCAAACTCTACTTTGATTTTCATGTTTATGAAAAAGAAACAAACATTATTCATTAATTGTCTAAGCATTCCCTCTTACCTCATGTTCTGAATTAGTTTAACTAAATTAACTGAACAAAACTCAGAATATTGATTTAGTTTTGCAAACTTCATGATCTTAATTAAGCTAACCTCCCTATGTATGCTGTAAAAGGTATTGAGGATTTGGCAAGTCCAACCTTCTTTTAGGCTGATTTCAACTTAGATCTTGTATTTCCTTTGGTCAGCCTAGTTTGGCCATTTGACTAATGATTTGTGCTCCAATGAGTTGTTATGAGGTTTTCTGGCTCTGTGTCACTTATGCAGAGACACACATTAGGATTTATTTATTAAGTTCGAGTAGTCAAAAATGGACATGTTGAAGCTTTCATTTTCTTTCTTCATGAATAGCAACCTTCGAGAGCAGTCATTGATAAAATATGAAGGTATCACAAATCATGGATAGAGCCATTTGTTTTCTCACTTGAAGTCGAGTAACATTTAAATGTATAGTATTCAGCCTGCAAACCTTGTTGACTTGATATTGATCAATTATGGAAAATGCTATAGCTCATAAATAGTTTCAGCATTCTTGTTTCCAGAATGAGTTGTCATGCTGTTGAGTAGCTCACTATCCCATCTCACTTAGTTCCTAAAGGTGATGAAATTGTGAGCAACTTGCAAAGGAGATCCTTCCATTGTCCTCGAGGAAAACATGGTGACCGTGATTGGCGAAGCTTAACTAGTGATGATGATCAGCAAGGAGAGAAACTTAGAAAAGCAAGAAAATTGAGTAGAGGCGATCCCAAGGAAGAAGGATGAGAGAAAGCATGATGTTCCTCATACCTGAAAATGTGACAAGTGAAGATAGTTTTAGTTACTATTTAGTCATGTACTTATCCCACACTAATATGTTTGTTCCATTTGTCTGTCATTAATCTTGCAGCTTGTTTGTCATTAATTATCCCCTCTTAGTGTGTCTTTGGTTTATAGTTTTCACACCACTAAAATTGATTTTGTTCATCTTACAACTTAAAGATGGTACAACTTCAGTGCATCAATTGCGGGAACACAATGAAAAGGAGTTGCTAGGAATAAGTTCATTGGCACCTGTCTTATTTGGGGATCAACAAATGTCCAATCACTTAGTTTCATATTTGTTGTAGAAATGGATTTATGGGAGGTTGCAATTTGGATAAAAGTACCATGTTGCAACACTCTTTGAACTCAACTTGTTCATTTTTGTCTTTAATTCATAGTCTGGTCCTTTCTTTTATGAAGTACCATAGTTGTTATTTATTTTTGTTTTTGAGGTATGTATTTGACTATTTGTCATTAGATTATTTAAACAAGACATATTACCAACAAGCTCTTTGTGTCAGCAAGGCATTTTAGCCAAAAAGCTCTCTGTGTATAACTTGACCAAATGACTAACTTCTAATTAGCATTTTACTTTAGAAGAAGTAGTACATAAGAGGGAAAAAAATAAAGTCAAGTTATGGTCAAGGGGACTTTCCAATTTATTCTTCAACATCATGGTGATTTAAAAACTTTTTTGATACAAATTGGTAGCAAGTATCAATATGTTGGTAATTATTTATCAAAAAGTTGGTAACTATTTAAAAAATGCTAATATTTGTTCAGTTTTTATTTATATTAAAGAAAATAGGAATATTATGAAAAGACTATTGTAGAGGACTTAGGGACCCTTGGGATTGATGAATTGGTGGTCTACACAGCATCTAAAATGTGGCCAAGGAAAAAAACATGCCAATTTTTCTGGTGTACATTGGTAAGTCATACATAAATGTTGGTAATTGATGATAAAATAGTTGGTGAGTATTGAAAAAGCTGGTATATTTTTAGTTTTAAAAATTGAGAGGGAGTTGAATTTCCCTTGGAAATTGAGAGTGAGGACTAACATAGGAGACTTAGGAGCCCTTTGTATTGATGAATTGGTGCTCTACACATCATCGAAGTTGTGGCCAAGCAAAAAAAGGCCAATTTTTCTAGTGCACGTTGGTAAGTCATGAAAAAATGTTGGTGATTCATGTTTAAAATGTTGGTGAGTAATCCAAATGCTGGTAAATTTTCAATTTTGAAAATCCTAGAACGGGGTGAATTTTCTTAGAAAATTGAGCTTCAGGACTATGGTAGAAGGTGAAAGGCCCATTATATTGATGAATTGATCCTCTCAACAACATCCAAGATGTGCAAAACAAATAAAAATGACCAAAATTTTTCTGGTACATGTTAGTAAGTGGTAAAAATGTGTTGGTGATTCATATTCAAAATGTTAGTGAGTAATTGAAATGCTGGTATATTTTCATTTGAAAATACTAAGAAGGGATTGAATTTTCTTGGGAAATTGAGATTTAGGACTATGATGGAAGACTTAGAGGCCCTTTATATTGATGAATTGGTGGTCACAACAACATCCAACATGTGCAAAATGAAAAAAAAATTACCATAATTTTTTTGGTACATGTTGGTAAGTGGTGGAAAAATGTTGGTGATTCATATTCAAAATATTGGTGAGTTATTCAAATGCTGACTTATTTTCAGTTTTAGAAATCCTGAAAAGTTTTGGTCATCAACATAACATGTAAGCAATGCCCCAAGGACTTATGCACACTAGAATTCATTTATTTAGCCTCAATATCACATCCAATTTGTACTCTAAGATTAAAATGAGGAAAAAAAATTTTAATTCGTTTTGATACAAGATGGTAAATGTTTGACATATGTCAATGATTCCTTATCAAATTGTTGGTGAGTTCTTAAAAATATTGGTATCCAATCATTTTTTTTATTATACTATATGAACTTTTACGAAAACTTGTGTGAGAAAACTAGTTTATAAGACTCATAGATTTTATGGATTGATAAATTGAGTCTTAATATCACATTACATTTGTGCTCCAACATTACAGTAATTTGATTTTTTTTCCTTATACATGTTGGTAATAGCTGTAGATATGGTGATTCCAACGCACATTGTTGTAATATTACAAGTCCTTTTGCCATTGTACCATAGCTTGCTTGATTCAATTAGATTCCATTCATTAATTTATAGTATGATTCCTCTTAACTTGCTTGCTAACCCAAATTCACATAAGATTCCTAAAATTTTCAAGATTAACAAAATCTAAAACATTACCAGCATTTGAATGAAGTTACCAACATTTTAAACTAACATTACCAACGTTTATAAGCCAAATTACCAACTTATTGCAGAAAAATTTCAAGTTTCGTTGCCATTGTAGCATTGTTTGCATGATTCACTTAGGCTCCCTTCATCAATTTATAGTACCAAGAAGTTCATTTCACTTACTTGCTAACCCAAATTTACATAGAATGCTAATATTTCAAAGTTAACAAAGTTTGAAACATTGCCAACATTTTAAGAAAGTTATCAACATTTTGAACTAACATTACTAACATCTTTAAGCTGATTACCAACATAGTGCAGGAAAATTTTAACTTTGCCAAACTAATTCGAAATTGTTTCTGATACACATTGGTAGATGCTTCTAATATGTTGGTGATTCGCCATAAATTTGTTGGTGATTTTTCAAAAAAATTAGTATCTTATCAATTTTTTATGATATTAAATATGTGAATTTCATGATAAATTAGGTTAAAGAACTAGTTTAGAGGACTCATAAACTATATGGATTGATAAATCAAGCCTCAACATGACATTTAATTTGTGCTTAATGACAAAAGTTAGTCAAAAAAATTCTTGATATACGTTGGTAAGTGATTTCAATATGTTGGTGATTTCTTATTAGTCAAAAAAAGAAAATACTAGGGTGATTTCTGGTAGCTATTATACCGTCAAGAAATACATGTAGTCTTAGGCTTCATATGCAGCATTGAATTCATGGAGATCAATCTATTTAGCATTTATACAGTTGTCTATTTAAGCCATAAATACCATTATCTGAGCCATTCGCATGCAGCATCATGTTAGGCATTATCCCTGCCAAAGGGGCAAGCATAAAAAATGGTTTAATTGAACACTTCCCATTCCAAATCACGGTAAGTCTGCCATATCAGACACTGTATACTATATTCTGCTTGCACATATCATAATTTATGTGTTGGTAAGTGCTATTGCTTCCTTGTTGACTACCAGCATGGTGCGGGATAGGAGAAGAGGACGACTTGGAGGAGGCAGCAAAGGACCCGACAGTGGCACAGAAGCTTTCAACCTCTCTCTCTCTGGGTGTCATTGACATACAATACATCACCAGCGGCTCAGGAACGAGCCTAAGGGTGGAGCGCGGCATGGCATAAGGGTGGTTGTGCGGCTCAGCTAAGGTGCAAGAAGAAAGGCAAGGAGTGAGGTTAAGAGAGTTGGGGAGAATTCACAAGGTTAGAGGGAAGAGGGAGAGAGTTTGGGGTTCACGGGTTTCTTTTCCTTCTTTCATTCCTCAACCCACCATACTCCCTTTAGTATGTGTGCACACACTGAGACATCACTCTCTCCGTACGTATGCGTCGCCATAGTGCGTCGATTCAATGCATCAACATATCATTTCTCTTCTTTTTATTATCTTCAGTTGCTCTCTTCTTTCATTTCTGTCCGCTTTTTCCTTTTTTTATTAAATTTTTTAAGTTAACAGATCAACAAAATATGGGCTAAAAAAAAAGATTGGGCTGGTTTTTTGTTTTGATTGGGTTGAATGAGAGACTTGGACTAAAAACCATAGGCATTTTATTTTACATGTGAAGAAAAAAATACCCGAACAAAATATGATGTTCACACTCACTAATTAGAGTATTCAACATTCTCTGAAGACCTGCATTTCTTTAGAAAGGAACCTGCATGAATTTGAAGAACTTAGAAAGTGTAGAAGCATCATAAAAAACTAAAGCATACATTAGAAACTATATTAATTGTCTTATTAGAAACTAAAGAATACTTAAATTTCAATGAAGACAAAGCCTCAAAAAGTTTTTGCTTGTGATATATTAGCATTATACTTGAAAGATCAACATCCTTGATGAAGTTTTTGTATGCTAAAAAGTTAGTGATGGGTTGCATTTATGCACCCTTTTTCCTCTACAACTCTAGACATATTGCATCATTTGTGTCCTGGATTGGTTGATAGTAGGTTGATTTTGACTTTGTTCTCATTGTGCATCATTGGTAAATTCATGGACATTTGCACCCATTTTGGCATGTTTAATGGATTGTAGATTTGCATTTAACCCGTTTCTTTGAGTGTGGTTTATGTCAAGATTCTGAAAATCGAATTGGACATCAAACTCTAGAGCAAGGGTTCAGAGGTTAAATCAGTTTGGGGTTCAACGGAAAATAACTAGTATATAGTAAAATTTGTATTTATATAAATATATAACAATACAAAATAAAATATATATCATAAAATAACTAAAAATTAAATTAGACATCAAAAAAATTCGTAGAACATAACATAATTCATCTCTTAATTAAAATAAATATTATCTATATGGATCAAATCTCTTAAGTTACTACTTTCCATATTAGAAAAGGAAAATAATTAGGAAAAATGAGGTTTTAGATTTTTTTTAAAAAAAACCCCAAAATGATGCCATTTTGCATCTTTTTTATTAAAAAATAAATAAATAAAAAATTGGCTAACCGGTTTCACAGAGCCTATTTGATCGGTTTGGCGGTTCCCGGTTGGTTCAAGCAATTCTTGAGTGGTCTTGTGGAGGGACAGTTTTCAGGTCCAACTTAAACCGGGCAGGCGGTCCTGGTTCACCGGTCCGATGGTTGTCCTGCATTTTCAGAACCATGGTTTATGTCAGGGATCTTGGATTAAGTGCAAAAGGGCATTCATGAAGCTGGAAACATCTTGGAAAGGATATGAGGCAATTGGAATTGCCAAGCTGACCAAAGGAAGCCAACAACTTTTACTTCCCAAGCTAGTGTATCTCAGTGCCGCGGTGCTCGGAGCACCCAAATGAGGAAACAAGTAAGAAAAGCACGCGAGTGAGCACTACAATACTCATGCGACTAATGTAAATAGCAGAATTTTAACCCAAATTTTGAGCCCAGTTTGGTTTTTTTAAGAGCGGTATTATAGGATTTGTATAGAAACTTAACCTAACTTTCATTCAGGTACTTAGAGCCTTTCGGCTATCTCTCTCCATCTCCATCTCTTTCCCCCTACTCTTCACTTTCTCCAAGGGATTTCATTAGTGATTTTTACTTTGTTGTTGGAGAATTTGGCAAGGATTATTGTTAATTCTTTTAGGGACTATTTTAATTCACTCTTGTAATTCTCTAGAGATGGAGGAGTAGTATGTTCTCCTTACTTGTGTAAGGGTTTCGTATGAATTGGGATTATCTTTGAGACTTCCTTTTGTTGAATGCATTGGTTTTACTAAGATTCTTGAGTTTATATTCCTTTAATTGTTGTTATGATTGTTGCAGTCTTTATTGGAATAATTAAATTGGCGATTGTCATTTAGGGGAACCCTTAGGCATAATTGAATTGATAAATTGAATTGTGTTTAAGGTAAGAATATTAGTATTAACTTTCCGATTGACAGTTAGGCTATACCAATTGGTAAATTAGATCAATATAATTCCTACGAAATTGGGATCGTGTTTGCTAGTTGTTTGTATTAATTAAATTCTAGAGGTCAATTGATCACTAATAGAATTGCCAATAATTAATTACTAATAGCCATTAATGTATTCAACCTTTGTCCATGATAATAAATCCCAATACCCTTGCACCAATGTTTTATTTCTTGATCAATGATTCAAATTGCGGACCACATTAGCTAATGCGGCCGCAATATTGCGATGGGGCGGTGAAACTCATCCTAGCAATTGCATTGTGATTGGAAATCTCTAGGGAAATTGCATCGTAATAGCGTTGCGGCCACAACATAACGGTTGGCTACATCAAGCCGCAACCAATCTAACAAACTAGTTCACTTCATTCTCCTAAATCCTCAATTCTTCCAACATAGAAAATAAGCAAATTTCAAGTTTTGACCAAATTGAGAGAACAAAGCAAATTCATAACTAGAAAGATTAATTAATCATAATTAATGATTAAATATAAATTTGGACAAGTGTCATGAAATATAAATATTAGAATAATTAAGTGTAGTTAGAGAAAGATGTAAATAATTGAAAATGTCATTATTTAGTAGAAATTATGAAAATGCCTTTACTATATGAAGGAAATTACCAAACTACCCTTATAATAAATAACAAAGATATCCTTGTTTTATAAAAAGAATTACAAAAATACCACTAACATTGTCCAATTACTATAATGCCCTTGTCTTGAATTAAGAAATTTCCACAATGCCACTAATTAATAATTATAAATTTAGGTCAACATGTTTGCATAAAATATGAAACATTTTCTTTTCCCTAAATTATGCTAATATTCTTGCCTAAAACATGTGCCCTTTTCTTTTCCCCAAATTTAGGCATAAAACATTCTAATCATGAAATCTTTTTCCATCCCCAAAATTAAGGAAACATGCTTGCATAAATCATGCTCCAAGCATTAAACATTTTCCTTCTTATTCTTTTCTTTCCACTATAAATTATCTTCAAACTCTCTTCATTCATTCCATTTTCCAAGCCACAAAGAGACCTCACCATGCTTTGCAAGATCTACATCCTCTAACTCTTGTAAAATACATACATTTTTGCTAGTCTTCAACCCTTAGAAACTCTCTAAGTGTTCTTTCTCTCTTATTCTTTCTCTACTATTTCTTCTTATGTTCTTCTCTCCAAAGATTTTCCTTCACTTTCCAAACTTCATCCAAACACTTAAATTTTAAGCCCAAACTTTCACTAGCCTTCATAAGAATTATAGTCTTTAACTCTAGTGAAAAATATTTTCTTAAGCACTCAAGTTCTAGAGCTAAGATAAAAGAAGGGTCATTCACTCCAAGGACTCTTGCTCAAGCTCAAACAAGAAGAGAATAAATGTTTTTAGACCCTACATAAGAGGTAGGAGCTTCATCTTTAATTGTTCAAGCATTGTTGGCTTCTAACCTTATCCATAGATAGAATGCCTCAAGCTTGAGTTATTGTCAAAAGTTTTGAATGATTATTTGTAAAATATATTTTTAGATAGCACAACATGTTCCATTTTGTTTTGAGTACTTTTATGATGTTATCATACTCAAATATAACTTAAAAAGATGGTATGTGAAACTTAATTTAATAAAGGTGACTTAAGACATGAAAATGGTAGGTGCTAGAATTTCTAGTTATTTTTGGCATTAGGCAATTTGAAAAGCAATATTCATAAAATATGAAGTATCTTGAAATGAAAATATTTTTACCAAAAACTAGATACATTGTAGAACACTCCAAAAGAATCACCCGAAAGGAGTTCTCTATCTTAAGATATAAATTTTTAAAGTTAAGCCAAAGACTGAAACTTTGAATCCTACCTTTAGTAGTAAAATAGGTATAACTCACTCTAGAAAATGCAATAGCTTGATTTCAGCTTTGTTGGAAATGTAATACACAGAGGAACACATCCATGTATGTCATGCATAAAAATTTGCACCACAGAAATACATAATAAGAAATAAATTTGTGGGATAGTGTGCTAAGATGTTCTGGAAAAAGGTAAGTTTGCAAGGATACTATGACATAACCATAAATTTGTTGTTAATGAAGTTACCCTTAATGGAAAGCTTGATGAATTAGGAATTTGGAACCACTTTTAGGAGGCGGAGATAACAAGTATACAGAAGTTACAAATTTTCTTGTAAAATACGTTAGAATTGTCAATAGAAGATTTAAGTCTTCAAAGGAGAAAGAGTTTTAAGGATTTAAGTTGCAATAAAACTTTAAGAGGAAAAATATATATGTAACACTCATGAGGGAGGTTGAAAATATATAAAGAACCTTTAAATACCGAAGGATAATATTTTAAAGTGCATTAATGTATTAATGGAATGCTAAGAATATAAAGATGACTATGAGAAAAAGATATTTAGTTAGAATGGAAAGAAAGACTCCATAATGTGTAAACACTAAGACTTCCATAACCTTTTAAGAACCTTAGTGTACTTGATTTATTGGCTTGAAATGACGAAATATGACATGTGATTTAGCATAAAAAGCCTACTATTTGATATAAGGATGTATATGAGATATTGTCTATGTGAATGTATGGTGATGAGTTATGAAGTGATGACGATGAATGATTGATTGTCCATGATTTATTTATGATTACGTGATGATATGCATATATTCACTTTCAAATGAAATAATAAAAGTAAAGCCTAGGAAAGTAGCAATGAAACGCTGGAAAGTGGACTTGAGCTAAGCTCACGGCTTAACCGTTGAATTACGGCAACGGAAGGAAAATAAAAGTAAATTCTAGAAAAGTGGACTTAAGCTCACAGCTTAACCCCTAAGCCGTTGAGATTACGGCAACAAAAAGAAAACCAAAAGGTTGTTGCGACGGCCACAGGTATGAGCTCACCCTTTAGGGTGGTCTAAGACATTGATGCATTCATCCCGTGTGATTGAGAAATACGTTAATGAAAGAAAGTAAAGTGTCATGCATGAATATCATGAATGAAAATGTTTATGTGATAGTGAAGTGTTAAATAGTAATTGATGAGTTATGTTATATATGCCTCTACTAATGTTTAAGAATAGTTTAAAAGCAACTTCACTTCGACTAATCACGTTTACGAAAAGTTTGATAATTGAATATGTAACACCCTAGTAGAACCCAACTACGCTTAAGTTCACATTTGGATCCTATTAGTTGTCACTTATGTCTTGCGTTCATTTTCTTTTGAAATTAACTTAGAAAAATAGTGGATAATTTTTTTTTTGTAAATTATATTTTGAAAGTTTAAGCTTGTAACGAGAAGTAAAATACATAACGCTTACGTAGATGGTAATCAAAGTTACTTTGCTCATTTACTTAATTTACATAAGCGGAATATAGAAATATCATCACATACATTGAAATATACTACTTAATATCATAGTGATAATTTACAATATAAATTCTACTATTAAGGTCCTCATAACTAAAAGCAGAGTGCTAATTCTTGAAAGGTCTGAAATCTTCATGTGTTGGCTCCTTCCTTAGCTATAGCTCCGTTATTTTAAGTGGACTCGTTTACCTTAACGACAACGGAAAAGAAATATAAGAGTGAGAAATACAAGATTTCTAGTAGGAGTTTCTACTTGTACTAAAAGTGTCATCGTTATCGTCCAAGTTACTTCCAGTTTATTTTAGAAAAGGTGAACATGTAAGGATTCAATTATCAAACTTTTCGCAAACATGATTAGCCGAAGTGCAGTTACTTTTAAACTACTCTTATAACAATAATAGAAACATCCATTTTGTACCTCATCAAGTATACACCCAAGCATATCATATAAAATTAAAATGGGCAATATTATTTTAGGATATGCATGTATTTCATGATTATCATCATCAACATTTACTTATTTAATGATCATCATCTTTCTTTCATTTTTTTTATTAACATGTTTCTTAATCACTCACGAGATGAATGTATCAATGCCTTAGATCACCTAAAGGGTAATGAGCTCATGCCATGGCCGTCACCACAACCTTTTGGTTTTCTTTCCATTGCGTAATATCAACGGTTTAGGGGGTAAGCCGTGACTTAAGTCTACTTTTCCAGACTTTACTTTTATTTTTTTTCCGTTGCGTAATCTCAACGGTTATGCCATGAGTTTAGCTTAAGTCCACTTTCTAGACTTTCATTGCCAAATTTCTAGGCTTTACTTTTATTTTCATTTGAAAATGAATGTATGCATATTATCATGTAATCATAAATAAATCATGGACAATCATTCATTCATCCTCATCATTTCACAACTCATCACTATACATTCACATAAACAATATCTCATATACATCCTTATATCAAATAGTAGGCTTTTAATGCTAAATCACATGTCATATTTCATCATTTGAAGCCAATAAATCAAGTACCCTAAGGTTCTTAAAAGGTTATGGAAGTCTTAGTATTTACACATTATGGAGTACTTCTTTCCATTCTTTCAAATTCTAACCAAATCTTTTTCTCTTAGTTATCTTTGTAATCTTAGTATTCCATTAATACATTAATAGGTATTTAGAGGTTCTTTTTATATTTTCAAGCTCCCATATGAGTGTTATATACATATTTTTCCTCTTGAAGTTTTATTGCAACTTAAATCCTTAAAACTCTTCTCTTTACAAGACTTGAATCTTCTATTTATTGTTCTAACATATTTTATAAGAAAATTCATAACTTTCTGTATACTTGTTATCTTAGCCTCCTAAAAGTAGTTCTAGATTAACTCATCAAGCTTTCCATTAAGGGTAATTTCATTAATAAAACATTTATGGTTATGTCATAATACCCTTGCTAAGTTACCCTTTCCAGAACCTTGGCACATGTCCCGCAAAGTTATTTCTTATTTTGTATTTCCGTGGTGTAAAACTTTATGCATGGCCACGGATGTGTTCATCTGTGTATTAGCTTTCCAAAAAAGTTGAAATCAGGCTATTTGCATTTTTCTATAGTGAATTATACCTATTTTACTACTGAAAGGTTGGATTCAAAGTTTCAATCTTTGGCTTAACTTTGAAAATTTATATCTTGAGCTAGAAAACTCCGTTTCGGGTGATTCTTTTTGGAGAGTGTTCTATAATATGTCTTGTTTATGGTAAAAATATTTTAATTTTGAGATATTTCATATGTTATGAATATTGCTTTTCGAAGTGTTTACTACTAGGAATAGCCAGAAATTCCAGCACCTACCGTTTTATGCCTTAAGTCACCTAAATCAAGCTTCACATACCATATTTTTAAGCTATATTTGAGTATGATAACATAAAAGTACTTAGAACATAATAGAACATATTATGCTATCTAAAATATATTTTACAACAATCATTCAAAACTTTTAACAATAACTCAAGCTTGAGGCATTCTATCCATGGGTAAGGTTAGAAGCCAACAATGCTTGAACAATTAAAGATGAAGCTCCTGCCTCTTATCTAGGGTCTAAAAAGTCCTTCTCTTCCTCCTTGAGCTTGAGCAAGAGTCTTTGTAGTGGATGGCCCTCTTTAAAATCTAACTTAGAACTTGAACACTTAAGAAAATATTTCTTACTAGAGTTAAATATTGCAACTCTTGTGAGGGATAGTGAAGGTTTGGGCTTAAGATTTAGTATTTAGATTAAGTTTAGAGGGTCAAGAGAAGTCTTTGAAGAGAAAAACATAAGAAGAAATGATAGAGATAAAAATAAGAGAAAAAGAACACTTGGTGAATTTCTAAGGCTTGAAGATTAGTAAGAGTGTGTTATGAGCAATGAGTTCACACACTTCCCTCCCTTTTATAGGCCAAGAGGCCATGACTTAAAGGTGTAGTGGAGTTTTTAGTGCTTCAATTGGTTATTCTTGGATGCTCTTGTGGGTGGAGTAATAATTGTTTTAGATTACTAAGTCATAAACACAATGATAGTACTAGGAGACTTGAGAAAGGGGGGTTTGAATCAAGTCTTTTCTTTGTTTCTTTATTTCAGGCTAGATATAGAATGCATAGGTTAAAAAATCTCAAGCAAAATAAACTTGACTCATGAAAATCTACTAATAATATATGAGATAATTTTAGTTCTCCTGTTGATAAATGTAGATAAGAAAATGAAAATAAAGGAGAGAAGGATAGAGAAACTTAGCACAACAAACTTTATACTAGTTCGACTTCTAATTCTGAAGTCTACATCTAGTTCTCACCAATACGAAAGATTTCACTATGCTTCAAATTTTTACAACAGAATAGCAACTCTTCTCAAATTCTGTACTATCTTGTAATTAATCTTCACTTTAAGACTATCTCTCTAAGACACTCGCTATATATCACAAAAATTTTGTATACAACCACACACTTTGAACAAGATAGCTTCTCACTTTTAAATACAATGGTCAGCTAAAATGAATTCTTCAGGACCGTTGGCTCTGAAATATTACCTTCTCCCATCTTCATGTGTAGAGATCATGGGGGACAAATGTTGCTGCATTCTTAAAGAAACTTTTGTCCATGCAGCCAACTCATGTGCACAAGGGCATGACCATACATTGTCATGTGCTGTCCTGTAGAACCTGTTGTGTCAGTAGCATGGCCAAGAAACAGTTCTTGTGGTGTTTTGCAACTTTCTGTTGCTTTGAAAGATTCCTTCATTAAAGAATGCCATTTGTCCATAACGCTTCTTAAAATATGCTTAGTAATGTATTCTACCAATCCCATGTACTCAGACCTAAAAAATGTGTTCCCCTTTTTCTTTTGTTATATTATTTTATAGATTAGTAATGGTGAAATGGGAAACCCATATTCTAGAGTGTTGTGTTTGAATCCAATATTCAATATACAGCCATAATATCCTTCCCTTTGGTTCTTTATTCTTTGGGGAAAACAAGATAGTGGATGTATGCTGTAGCTTGTATTTTGTCATCAACTTACATTAGAATCTTAACTTAACATTCTCCCCCTTGATGACAAATACAAATATTAAAAAAAAATCCCACTAAAGAGAAGCTCCCCTAAAATTCAGCATCAAATTTTAGCACAACATAAATAATAATACTTAGCTTATACAACTCTATGCACTTCATCTTATCTCAGCATATATTTCACATATAGGTTCATGTATCCAACTAAGATTCATATAACCAGAATTAGAATGATTTCATCATATAACAGGTATACTTCATTTAAACCATAGATATATAATCGGTAGACCAAAGTCAAAGAGTCATAAAGTCAAAGTAGACTAAACATAGCTAACAAGCATGAGTAAATTCTCCTCTTTGTCATCAAATGAGAACACAAAAAAAATCAAAGACAAGAGGAGATACAGTGATTCAAAAAGTGAGCAAAATGATGTCACACAAAATAGATTATGCTCATGGCATAAAGCATCAGGAGAGTTAGTCATCAAAGGCATTAGATAATCAGAAGTGTTGGAGGAGGAGGAATGATGGTCAAGACGCTTAGAATGAGATCCCAACAGTCAATGCGGTTACCACAATCTTTTGCATAGGATTTGTGATCTTTGTGAGAATGCTGATACTTCATTTGTTTGTGTGCAAGATAATCCTTTATTTCAAGAGCAATTTCAGTAAGGATTTTCGTCAGGCTAGTATTGTCCAAGGTATTGGACAGCTGGGTACATTGGAGTTTGTAGTGGCAATTTTGGATTTTTTTTAAACTTGGGAGATGGGAAGCTGACTTATGTGAGAATAGGATGGGATTTTCTTTTTTTTAAAAAAAAAAAGGGCCAAGTTGGAGACAATGGCAAGCCCAGGCACACATATAACTTTTGTATTTTGCTCTTTGGCTTAAGAAAAACTCTCCATTAATGAGCTACTTCTTCAATCGTGAGTCCAGAAAGAAGAACATGGAGCTAGATTATTGCACAGTGCAAATAATATTTTCCAGATCTTGTTCATTGTTTGTCATCATCATTTGCTTGTGGTTAGCCATGAACATCTCATAAAAAAATATGAGAGAACTAGAGATATAAGATGAGATTTTGTAAATTTTAAATATATGTGAAATATGTTTATGTCTTAGTTCAGAGTGCATGAACTTACCATCCCTAATTCTTGTCTAAGATGACAAAATCTCTCTTCTAGAAGAGGTTTAGTTAAAATATCTACAACTTGATTATCAGACCTTACAAAACAGATTTTGATATGGCCTTTTTGTACATGTTCTCTTATGAAATGGTGTCTAATTTCTATATGTTTAGTCCTAGAATGCAACACAGGATTCTTTGTAAGGTTAATTGCACTCATGTTGTCACAAAAAAGAGGAATGTTCAAACAAGTCAATTTGTAATCAACTAATTGATGTTTTACCCATAATAGATGTGTGCAACGGCTAAGCTGCCATGTACTCTACTTCTGCCATAGACAATGCTCCTGGACTTTGCTTTTTACTTGTCCATCATACAAGTGAGTTTCCTAGCTATGTGCAGTGACCACTAGTACTTCTTCTGTCAATTCTATCACCTGCATAATCTCATTATAGAATCCAATTAGCTCAAAATTTTTAGTTTTAGGTACCATAGACCGAGACTTGATGTTCCATGGAGGTATCTCAGGATTCTTTTCCTGCGACAGATGTGATTCTTTTGGATTAGTCTGAAATCTTGAACATAGCCCAACGCTAAAGGATATGTTAGGTCTTGAGGATGTTAAGTACATAGAAAACCAATCATTCTTCTATATCTCGTTTCATCCAGGTTTTCCTTCTTCATCTTTGTCTAGTTTGATTAAGGGGTGCATTGGGGTTGCCATTGGTTTTTCTTTGTCCATTCCAAACTTCTTAATTAATTCCTTGGTATATTTTTCTTGATAAAGGAATGTACCTTCTGAAATTTGTTTCACTTGCAGCCCCAAAAAGAAGGAAAGCTCCCCATTAAGCTCATGTCGAATTCACTAGTCATCAAATTAGAAAATTCTTTACATAAATCTTTATTAGTTGATCCAAAGATGATATCGTCAGCATAAACTTGTACTAAAATAAAATTTTCATTGGAGTTTTTGGTGAAGAGAGTGATGTCTACATTTCCTCTTTCAAACCCATTTTCAATGAGAAATGCACTTAACCTTTCATACCATGCTCTTGGTGCTTGTTTAAGACCATAGAGTGTTTTTGAAAGTTTAAGTACATGATCAGGAAAATTTTCATTTTCAAAACCCAGAGGTTGTTTTACATAAACTTTTTCACTAATAAATCCATTTAAGAACGCACTTTTTACATCTATTTGAAATAATTTAAAGTTCTTATGAGCTGCATATGCTAGAAGCATCCAAATAGCTTCCATTTGGGCTACTTAGCATATGTCTCATCAAAATCTATACCTTCTTGTTGGTTATATCCTTGAGCTACCAGCCTTGCTTTATTTCTTATTATCTTACCACTTTCATCCATTTTGTTTCTAAACACCCATTTTGTACCAATTATAGAACAATTTGCAGGTTTAGGAACAAAAGTCCAAACTTGATTTTTATCAAATTATAGCAACTCCTCCTTCATTGCTTTTACCCAAGCTTCATCTTCCAAGGCCTCATTGATTGATTTAGGTTCAATATTGGATGGGAGAGCTATGTTGCTGTGCTTGAATGATGACCTTGTTTTTATTCCTTGTGAAGGATCTCCAATGATGAATTCATGAGGATAGGTGCTGTAATGTTTCCATTCCTTTGGCTTTTTAATTTGAACATTTGTGGATGTTTCTAGGCTTCAAGCCTATGATCCTCCGGAAGTCTCTTCTGCAAAACCTTTCTACTACAGTTTCACGAGATATCTCCTGATTTCTGTGAGATTTTATGGTCTTCCATTTTCTTTTGCTCAGGCAAAGATTTTATGCTTTTCTAAATCTTCTCTGTCATCCTCAGTGATCTTTTCACTCATTCTTTGTTAGTTTCACAAAAAACTACGTGCATTGTTTCTTCCACTTTTTTGGAGTTCTTATTAAATACTCTATAAGCTTTACTTTTCAATGAATATCCAAGAAAGATTCCATCATTTGTTTTTGCATCAAATTTTCCCAAATTATCTTTGTTATTAAGAATAAAACACTTGCATCCAAATACATGAAAATAGTGCAAGGTTGGTTTGATCCCATTCCAAAGCTCATAAGGGGTTTTTTTTAATTAAAAGCCTAATCAAAGTTCTATTTAATACATAGCAAGTTGTATTTATAGCTTTGGCCTAAAATATTTTGGTAAATCATTTTCACAAATCATTGCTCTAGCCATCTCTTGTAAAGATCGGTTTCTCTTTTCAACAACTCCATTTTGTTGAGGAGTCCTTGGACAAGAGAACTTATGAGCAATTCCCTTTTCATCAAGAAAGACTCAAAGAGATGGTTTTCAAAGTCAGTTCCATGGTCACTTTTAATGGAAATAATAGAAGTTCCTTTTTCATTTTGAGTCCTTTTGGAAAATTTTTCAAAATGACTAAAGGCTACATCTTTATGAGCTAGAAATAGAACCCAACCAAACCTTGAAAAATCATCAACTATGACGAGGCAATACTTTTTCCCACCCAGGTTTTGTGTTTTAGTAGGTCCAAAATGATCAAGGTGAAGTAATTCAAAAGGTCTTGTAGTGGAGACAACATTCTTAGGCTTAAAAGATGTTTTAGTTTGCTTACCCTTTTAGCATGCATCACAAACTAAATCTTTATCAAACTTGATTTTTGGAATGCCTCTCACCAAGTCTCTTTTTATGAGCTTAGAGATTTGGTGCATGCTAGCATGACCCAATCTTCTATGCCAAAGCCATTTATCATTTTGAATTGAGGAAAAACATTTGACATCTTGATCTTTTAGGTCCTCCAATGTTACGCCATAGACATTTCCATGCCTTTGGGTAATGAAAAGTATTTCTTTGTTAGTTAGCTTCCGAACAACACATTTAGAGCTGTCAAAGATGACTTCATTTCCTTTATCACATAATTGACTTATGCTAATTAAATTATGTTTCAGCCCAACAACAAGACATGCTTCATCAATAGAAGTGGTAGAGAATTTACCTATTTTACCTTTTCCTATAATAAGTCCTTTTGCATTATCTCCGAAAGTTACTTGGCCTCCATTATATTTTTCCAGCTTGAAACATTGAGTTTTCCAGTCATGTGCCTTGAGTATCCACTATCAAGGTACCATAGTTTATGTTTCCTTCTGGCTTCCAAACAAATCTCTTCATCCTCATTTGCCATGAAACACATATGTGTTGAATCTTCATCATTTTCACTGCCGATGTGTCATTTTCGAGGTTTTCCCAGGTGGATATCAGCCCTTCTTCTTAATCTTCTTGTTGGCCTCTTTGTTTAGAAGAAGTGGACACTCATTTTTAAAATGTTGGCTGTTTGCAGTAGTGATAGATAAAGTCTTTTTTGCTGAATTCTTTCTTTGCAACTTCTCTTCTAAATATGTTACTTCTTGTGGCTTTTCTTCTTTTCCACATTTTCATCATCTTTTTGGCAAGAAGGCTAAAATCATCTATGTTTGAACATTCTGATTCTGATTCTCTTTCTTCTTTAATCATTGTTGATTTTAATGCTAGTCCTTTCCTTCTTTTATCTCCCACTTCCTCTCTTAAATGTGTGGTTTCATATGCTATGAGGTTTCCTCGTAATTCATCATAAGTGAGAAAGCTAATGTCTCTACCTTCTTGTATAGCTGCAATTTTTGAAAGCCAAGTTTTAGTTAAAGATCTTAAAATTTTTCTTACCAATTCTTCGTCAAAGTAGCGTTTCCAAGCATGTCTAGGTTTTATATAATAACTGCAAATCTTTCAAACATTTCATCAATATTCTCATCTTCTTGCATATGAAAGAGCTCGTACTCATGTGTCAGCATATCTGCCTTGGTCTGCATTAATTGTTTGGTTCCTTCATGTGTCAACTGAAGCTTATCCCATATTTCCTTTGTTCTGATCTGGAAATTTTCCTGACTCCTCAAAGCTAATTGCACAAAGCATGGTGTTGACTGCCTTAAATTACGTTCAATTTTCTTTTCATCTTCCCTGTCCATTCTGCTTCTGTTTTGGTATTTTTGCTCCATTTCCATCTTCTTTCATTGGTAATTCAGGTCCTTTCATGATGATCCTCCATAGTGAATAGTTAGTGGACTGAATGTAGATTCTCATATGCTTTTTCCAATAGGAGTAGTTTTCTCCATTGAAGAACGATGGACGAGTGGTGGATTGTCCTTCAGTTAAGTTGCTTGAAACTATGTTTGCCATTGCATGTCCTTTGATCTTTATCCTCCAAGCTGTTAAGCCCCTAGAGATCAAGCTTTGATACCAATTGATAGTACTAGGAGACTTGAGAAAGGGGGGTTTGAATCAAGTTTCTTTCTTCGTTTCTTTATTTCAGGCTAGATACAAAATGCACAGGTTAAAAAAATCTCAAGCAAAATAAACTTGACTTATGAAAATCTCCTGATAATATATGAGATAATTTTAGTTCTCCTATTGATAAATGTAGATAAGAAAATGAAAATAAAGGAGAGAAGGATAGAGAAACTTAGCATAATAAACTTTATATTGGTTCGGCTTCTAATTCCAAAGTCTACATTCAGTTCTCACCAATACGAAAGATTTCACTATGCTTCAAATTTTTACAACAGAATAGCAACTCTTCTCAAATTCCTTACTATCTTGTAATTAATCTTCACTTTAAGACTATCGTCTCTCTAAGACACTCACTATATATTACAAAAATTTTGTATACAACCTTACACTTTGAACAAGATAGCTTCTCACTTTTAAATACAATGGTCAGCTAAAATGAATTCTTCAGGACCGTTGGCTCTTGGAATATTGCTGTTCTCCCATCTTCATGCGCAAAGATCATGGGGGACAAATGTTACTACATTCTTAAAGAAACTTTTGTCCATGCTGCGAACTCATGTGTGCAGGGGCATGACCATACACTGTCATGTGCCGTTCTGGAACTTCTGCGCAGGAGCATGGCCAAGAAACAGTTCTTGTGGTGTTTTGCAACTTTTTGTTGCTTTGAAAGATTCCTTAATTAAAGAATGCCATTTGTCCATAATGCTTCTTCAAACATGCTTAGTAATGTATTCTACCAATCCCATGTACTCAGACCTAAAGAATGTGTTTCCCCTTTTCTTTTGTTATATTATTTTATAGATTAGTAATGGTGAAATGGGAAACCCACATTTTAGAGTATTGTGCTTGAATCCAATATTCAATATACAGCCATAATATCCTTCCTTTTGGTTTTTTATTCTTTTGGAAAAACAAGATAGTGGATGTGTGCTACAGCTTGTATTTTTTCATCAACTTATATTAGAATCTTAACTTAACACACAATCATCACGTTAGAAGTAATGGCTAGTGTAGTGCCAATTTTAGTGGGAATCAAGAGCTTTTTATGACACAAATTTATTCATCAAATCAATTTTATTTCCTATCATGATGGTGCTAATTTTTGGCTCATACATACATGAAGGAATTGTAATATGGACTTTCATTGAGTCTTGCCTTGTTTCATGCACTTTGTCATGCATAGTATGATATGTATATGTGTTGTATTTTGTTTTATCAAAATTTATTTAATAAATGATATTACAAGATATTTTAGTTTAACCAAATCATGACAAATCTATTATATTTTATTCTTATAATTGGAATCCCATGTTAATTATTTTAACATAATCATCCATTAACTCCATTATCTAGCATTAATCCAATGGCTTAGATTCATTCTTGTTTAGTGACAAGTCTAGAGTTTAGTATAATGGCATTGTTATAATTATTAAAGTAGCGGCATATGTAGTAATTTCTTCATTCAAGACAATGATATTTTTATAACTAGATAATGATAGTGGTATTCTTCTAATTCCATAAAATAATAGCATATTTGTCATTTATTAATAATACAAAAGTAGTTTTATAATTTTTTTTCCACATGGTAAATGTATTTTCATAATTTCCACTAAGTAATGAAACTTTTGTAATTCTTTGTATTTTTCTCTAGACACACTTGATTATTCTAATATTATTTGTTATATTTCATGACACTTGTCCAATTTCTATTGGTTTTCTTCTTTTTCATCTTAATCATTAATTTAATATAGTTATGAATTTGGGGATGTTACAGAATCCTTACTTGTTCATTTTTTTATGACAAACCTGAAGTGACTGAGACGACAACGATGACACCTTTAGTACAAATAGGAACTCCTTGAAAAATCTTGTATTTCTTACTCCTATGTTTATTTTGCGTTGTTGTTACCATAGACAAAAGGGTCCACTAAAGCAGAGCCGTAGCTAAGGAAGGAGGCAACATGTGAAGAATTCTGACCTTTCAAGAATTACCACTCCGATTTTTAGTTACGTTACAGTTGTGAAAACGACCAGTAGTAGTGGAATTTATATTGTTATTTGTAATAACTTATCGCTATGTTATATGCCCTATTATGACTCATGTATTAAGTAGTATATTTCAGCTTATGTGATGATATTTTTACATTTAGTCCCTTATTCTGCTTATTTAAATTAAGTGAACAAAGTAACTTTGATTACCATCTATGTAAGCGCTATGTATTTCACTTCTTGTTATAGGCTTAAGCTTTCAAAAAGTATTATCCACTATTTTTCTAAGTTAATTTCAAAATAAAATGAACGCAAGGCATAAGTGACAACTAATAGAATCCAAATGCAAACTTAAGAATAGTTGGGTTCTACTCAGGATGTTAGACCTTTTTTTTGTGCTACCATTGTTGTACCTCTTTTGTTTTAGCATTTTGTGCCAAAAAAAAATCACACCACAATGGCCGCAATCCGCATCGCGTAGCCATTATGCCCACAACTAAGCCACCGCAATCGTGATTGCAACCGCACTTTAGAACATGTTCTTGATTATTCTTAATTATTTTTAATTGTAACAAATTGATTTCCAAAACCCTTTTTTCCAACTGAGTAACATAGCCTCCTCGAGAGATAACCCGAATTGCACCCTGACTACAATTTTGGTGCATTTGGTACTTGAATTTATTTTCTTTCTAATTTAGGGAGTTGGCGACAACATCCATCATTCAGAAACCACACATGCTTGAAAAATAGTTTCTAAAGTACCTTTAGAATAAAGGACAATGGCTTTTGTTCTAATACAGTTGTCACAACAAGCTCAAGTATCTAGAAGACTAATCCTAGGACACACAACAATTGATCAACACGTGTCAAATGGAGAAGAAATCAAGGGACAATGGTCTTATTCAAATTTTGAGTATAAAAGCAACACTCATTCAAGTTGGAAGGAATTTTTGTACTTAAATTATCAAAATCTTTCAACCTTCTAAAGCCAAGTTCTTAATCAATTTTAGTTTCTCTAGTGCATAATCTTCTTTCTAAAACTTACTAGCAAACATTCTCTAAATATTAAGAAAGAAGTCTCTCAAGTATTTTTTTTGCCCCCTTATTTTATATACACATTTTGGGGAACTTGAGTGATGTTTTGAGTGAAACACCAAAACGTTCAACTTTTATTGCACCTTGATCTAGTATAATCATTGTGAGATAGCTTGGAAAGGCTAGTGTGAAAACTACTTGTAAGTGGGGGTTGATATGACTGCTCACTAGGGATTAGCTTGAGAAGGCCAGAAAGACTGTCTATGTGTTTTTCTTGTAAGAGAAAAGAGTTAGTGAAACTCTCAGTGAGGACTGGATGTAGGCAAGCTTGGCCGAGCCAATATAAATCTTTTGAGTGATCTTCTCATCCCTAAAACTCTTTTAATATGCTTTGTGTGCATTTCATATTCCATGTGTTATCAAATATGTTTTTACAAATTTATGAACTTATTTTATTTTCTGTATATTCCACAAAGTTACTTTCTAAAGGTATTTAACTTATGTTTTCCCTACCTTCAAGTTTCTAAACTTGATAGACTTTGTTTAAAGTTTCAAAAGGTAACTCTTTCATAAATTAATAAATTGAAATATGTTACATATACATATATATTTAAAATTACATTAACAATATTTAATTTATATCATTTGTATAACGTTTGGGATAAAATAGCTAGTTGTTTTTCATAAATTTCACCAGCAAAATCTAGATCATAAAGCACAGCAATAGCAGTAAAATAAAAGTAGGCAGAAACTAACAAGTACCTCAATAAGAAACGTGAAAGCAGATTAGAAAAACAATCAAGCAGAAGGGAGAAGCCAACTTTCATTTAGCCCAAACTAAACAAAACCAAAGAAAATTACAAAAAAAAAAAAAGAGTAGACAATTGCTTCGAAATTTGCCCAATTTGTACCTCAAGGTTCCGAGTTCTAACTTCTCGATTCTTGAAATTGGTTCTAGTCTCAGTCGTGAATCCAGAGTTGTACAAAACCTATGGTCTGTTGAAAAAAAACTCTCTATGGCCGTATCCAAAGCAGATATCCTATCTTGATTCTTGAGGAGGTTGTGGAGCTTGAACAAAGAAGGAACTTGAGCATGATAAGGGTGTGAAAATGGAGGTGGTCTCAAACTGCCAGGATTAGTTGTTTTGAGAATTCCTCATGTAGATTAGCTACTTCTATTGGCCTTGATTTAGAGTGCTAACATTACAATTCCTGTTTAAGTGGCTATCGGCTTACTGCCACAAAAGTTTCATGCCAATGGTGGAGTGCCCATTTTCCCAACATGCAACAATATCTACTTTGTGATCTTATAAATTGTTGATCAATGACTTTATTTTAGCAAGGATGACATCAGGAGTTAACCACTTTAAGTACCGTTCTTATTGGAAAAGATCTATCGAAGAGCATCTAGTTTTTATTGATTACTTGTCTGGCATGGGCGTCAAATTCGAATGAGATATTAGGACTTTGATGGCTTAATACTCTAGCTACTTGATTTTTGAAAAAATCTTTACTTTGATTAGTGCTTCTTCTGATGGTGTAGTGAACATATATTATGTATCCTTCCGGCCTTGCATTTGGCTTCAGTTTGTTTCAACTTATCAAGAAAAAAGGGTAAAATAAACTTTTATTTAGCCTTCCAGCAGTGGATAGGGATGACAATGGGGTTGGAGTGGATCTTAACTCAATCTGATCCTGTCCCATATTTTATTAACACTAGTTTTAACTTGTCCAGCCTGTACTTGTGGGTTTCAAAAATACAAACATGCATCTGCCCTGCAAGTATCTGCCCCTAGCCACTCACTATTTAAAAAAAACTGTAAAACCTAATAAATATATAAAAGAACTAGAGTTTCAAGAAAATAACAAATTAAAAATCAAGTCAGTAAAACACAATCATATAAAGTTCAATAATATTTATTAAGCACCTGAAAAATTAAAATAGCAAGAAAACAACAAACTAAATTCCCAATACATTTAATATAATCTATTAAATTACAACAAATATATAATCACTTCATGTTTAGCCTCACAACTCTTCAAGCTATCATTCTTCAACTTCTACATCCTCTTCTTCATCATTAATTGTTTGATAGGGAATTAAGGTTAGGATAAACTATATATATATATATATATATATATATATATATATATATATATATATATGAGATCTAATTACACGGGTAATACTTTAAGCAAAACTACACCCTTAATAACTCATTATAAAATATTTTTTTATTGATCCGACTATTGATGCATATTAAAAAATGTGTCAAACAATTTTAGATTAACTTGAATTTCTATAGGCATGATACATATATATTATGTGAATTTCTAATCCAATGATGAGTTTTTATTAAAAATTAATCTAATAAAAAGTTATTCAATGGTATACCAGTTGTTTAAAGTTACAATGGTATAACATGATCCAATATATCATAAGTTTGAGAGATGAAGAAACTGAGAATCCATGAAAACAAACCAAAACTCAATTAGTTCGAGAGAAAGAGAGAGCGAGCGAAAAGAGAGAACCAGAGAAAAATTAAATGATTATGATTGAGCGAAAAAGATCACTTGCATTGAAATGAAAGCAAACTATACTACCCTAATTGAAACTAGGCTAACTATACTAACTGCCTAAAAACAGTAAAAGGTCCTAAGAAGCTAAAATACTGAAATACATGTGAAATGCATATACATATATGTTAAGAACGCCCGCAAGCTGGGCATGGATATTCCACATGCGAAGCTTGGAAAGAATGCTAAACTAGGAGGAGGGAGAGGCTTGGCGTACAAGTCTGCGACCTGAAGCTGAGAACGGTTATTGTGTTTGCTATTGGCATCAATATTTCCAAGAGATGGTCATTCCATACAACCCGTCCACTATCGTTGAGGTAGAATATAAAGACACAATTCTACTTGAGTTCGATTAAAGCCTTATATTTGAGATGGTTTGCGAGTACATTTGATATGAGAGTAGAGTTTCTTTTCATTGTCATACTAGACTCTTTTGATACCAAATTTCTTTTCAAATTACAACTAAAATATTTTAAAGAGACTCTTGATAAACTTCATCCATACTTGATAATATAATATTTCCCTTAAATCCAACTTTTAATATTTTGATACCCATTTTATTTCAAGAAATGTAATGTAATAGCTAATAAATTAATTATGTTAGCTAAATATGGAGTGTATTAAATTTGGACTAATCAAGCTTTTAATTACATTTAGGATATTTAAAAATTTGGATTATTTAAATAAGGTGTGAAAATAGGAGAGGAGAAAATGAGAAAGGTGCAAAAATTTAGATTTTATAAACCAAAAGAGGAGAAATTTGAGATTCAAGACTTTTTTTGACACATTTAGAAAATTTCAGGAACTATTTTGACATATTTAAAATTTTAGGGACTTTTTGATATATTTTAGAAAATTTCAATGATTAATCTGAACTTATTTTATATGTGCCACGTCAACATGCCACGTGGGATGAGGATAACATGTAATAACACGTAACGACACGTGGCATGCCACCTGTCACTTAACGTGCCACGTCAAGGTAAAATATAATGGTTGATGACGTTGTTTGACGGGACTAACATGATCTAAAATGCAATTTCAGATCTAAAGAGTTAATTTTGAAATTTTAGGGAGTAAAGTGAATCACACTTATAATTTTAGGGACCAAAGTGACATTTTACTCCTAATTATTTTTAAAAATAAGTAATACATGATAAATAATACTAAGTAAGAAATAATAAATAATATCAATATAATAGCCGCAACTTCTGTCACGGCCATTTTTATAGAAACAAACCCCTTTTATTTAATAATAACTATTATATTAAGTAATGAATAATTTTCTAACATATTGTCAAAGTTCCAACTTCTATCATAACCACTTTTGAAAATGGTATATAATTTAAAAATTTAGAATTAATGATTATTTAAATTAAATATTTAATAATAAATATTTTAAATAAATAATTAAAATAATATTGAAATATATATATTATTAATAATTATTAAGTAAAATTTATAATTTTGATAAATATTTTAATATAATATAATATGAAATATTAAATATAATTATATATAATAAGAATTACAATAATTCTTATAAATTAATATTTTAATTATATTTTTTGAAATTTATCAAAAAATGCTTCATAAATTTGCTACTTTAATTTGATATTTTTTCTATGTTTATTACACTTATTATGATTAAAAAAAAAGTAGAAGTTGGAACTATGAAAATGTATAAGAAAAGAAAATGTTATATTTTTTACATTTTATATTTTTTGAAAAAATCACAAAATAAAACTATAATATAAGAATTTAATTTTATGTGGCTATAAAAGTTTTTTTACACTATTATCCGATTAATCATATATTCCATTTAAATAACTTTCCAAGTAGTATATATCAGAGTAAATCAATTTAACTAACGTGACAATATATGCTTGAATACATTGTATAACTATTTTAGACAATTAGTACATCATAATAAAATTCATAAAATAGTATTTCTATTAATTACTTAAGGATTAACTAAATAAAAAATAATATTATTATTTGGAAATTTTGAATTATATTTGTTAAGTTTTATATAAAAATTGTGACTTATTATGTTATATGTTATTTCTTATTTATGAATTCAATTTTTCTAATAATTATGTTTAAATTTCATTAAATACAAAAATTAAAAACATTTGACACTTTCTTTTTGTTATACATTAAGATTTTTTCTTTATAATTTTTATAATACATTGATAGTGTAAAATTAAATCATATAAAAATTCAAGAAAATATCAAATGTACCGGGTAACTACCCACTGTAAACTATTAGAATTTGAAAAAAAAAGTAATAAATCATATTATATAACTATATCAACTATGATAATCAAATATTGATTTATAGCAATTATTTTTAATATTTTAATCTCGTTCCATGTAATTATATTTCATGTTATTATTATTTATTACTTAACATTATTTATCATGTGTTACTTATTTAAAAAAAATAACAAGTATTTATCTATATATTTTAATATTATTCTAAATATTTATTTAATTTTTACATATTATTTATTTAAAATACTTATTATTAAATTTTTAATTAAAATAATTGTTGTGAAATCTTAATATAATTTTTAATATTATTTATGACTTCAATTACTATACACTGATTGTATAATAAGGCGGTTTTACATAGTCAATCACTAGAAATTGAAAAGAATGTTAAATTAGTGAAAATCTATCAACTAATATTTTATTTTATGCTATCATTATATAAAAATTAAACTCATTATTTATTTTATAATTATTTTTATTATTTAATTTATAAATTATAAAAATCAAATTATGAAAGAGAATACATCATATATACTCTAGTGATCAAATAAGGTGAAGTGTAGGTTATTTAAATAAATAGAATAGAATGTCATTTCTTAATATCTCAAGATGAGTAAGTATATTTTATTTTATTTTATTTTATTTTATTAGACATACACTACATAGGCATTATATTGTATAATCTGTGTTAATTATTATTTTATTATAAAAACGGACGCTTATGTGAATGAGAAGATAATGTACGTCAGGGATGCCACTTGATTAATAGCAATGATAGAAATTTCAACACCTATTCATCTCAAATATCTTATTTATAAAATACATGAAACTCATTATTTTTTTTTCTCAACTTCTTTTTCTTTCACTTCTCTTACAATATAATGAGTGTCTACATTTATGTTAAAGTAACATTTTCGCTTAATTAATGATAAGTGTTGGACTAGGTATTAGACAATGACCAATCGCGTGAGAATTTCAATCACAGATCATTCATCTTTGATAGGAGAAAATGAATGCAGTAGTACTATCGTAACATCCAAGCTTCCTGACGTGCTTTCGGTGCCGCGTGAATTGTGCAGCACTGAGGTGTTTCATGTGGGCAACATCTGTGTTTATTTGACTAAGGTGTTTGACTGATTTGTGTATGCACATTTTCCACTTGATTACGTAAACTCGTTTAAAAGTTTGACTTGTGTTTTAATCCACGCTGGCTAATATAGTCATTTCCGCCCTTTCAATTTTTGCGGTTGACACATCCTCAGCCTTTTAATTTTTGGTCATGATCGATCCCCAGCGTGATATTCGTTTTGTTTTCAATAGGAGTGACCAGTCCACCATCCCAAGCAATGTCACCGATCCAGTTCCCAGTTGCCACAAGTCTTCCTATCCAACAGAATCCAACAAAAATTCTCTTTCTCAAAGATACAAAATGACCTATCTAACCTTTCTATTTTTTCATAAATAAAAGGGTCAGGAGCACCAAAAGCAACGATTAACACTTGAGGAATAAAGTAACAAAGGTCCAACTAGGAGGCAAAAACGTGTCCAATCAAAGCCTCGTGTACAGAAGAACGCACCTCCCACTTGCCACGCATGTCACGATGGGAAGAGAAGTATTTTACTTCCCCAGGTTGCCCACTAATACCCACGGAAATTTGGACAAACTCTAATAAACTGCAACACAAGCCTTCCATAGACGGTGGTAGTAGCTTTTGTTCTCGAATATTAAAAAGACCCCGTTTACCTCCACCATGACTTCGAATTCCTTCAAGTTTGTCTTCCTTTTTATCCTTGTTAGCTTTTTCAATTTGGCTACTCCTGAAACAATATTTCCACGTTCTTCTTGCTCAAACGATACAGCCACTGCCAACAGCACCTACCAAGAGAACGTCAGGACAATGCTCTCTTCCTTATCTTCCAAAGCCACTGACACCGCATTTTACAACGACACAATCGGCGGCAGAAGCGCCTTAAACACAGTCTATGGGCTGTTTATGTGTAGAGGTGACATACCCTCTCAACTCTGTGGACAGTGCGTCCTAAACGCAACTCAGAGATTATCCTCAGTGTGCTACTTGTCCAAAACAGCTATATATTGGCGTGAGGAATGCATGGTTCGGTATTCCAATAACTCTTCTTCTCCACCATGGAAATAGAGCCGTCGTCTACCTATTATCAGTGGCGATACCCCGACGATATCACCAGCCAACCAAGCTTTATGCACTTGGTAACCCACACTATCAACAAAACTGCAGATGGTGGATTAGGCTTCTCTCATGTTGGTGCCAGGTATGCCACAAAGGAAGCATATGTCTCTGAGAATCAGACCCTTTACTGTCTTGTTCAGTGCACACCAGATCTATCACCCCAAGATTGCAGAACATGTCTTGCCCACGCAACAACGATGCTTCCAGACTGCTGTGAAGGAGCGACGGGAGGGACAGTTTTCTTGCCCAGCTGTAATCTTAGGTACGAGTTGTTCCCTTTCTATCGGGTCAATACATTAGGGGGACTCGCTCCTTCAACAAAGTATTCAGAAACAGACTCAAAAGATTCACAAGACCCTGGTTACCTGTCTCACAATTGCTCAAGTGACATAGACCATAGTTGGCAACCACAGCTTAGGGCCCTCCTCTCCAACCTTTCTTCCAATGCCGCCGGCTCCGACAACAACGGATTCTTCATGGCAGACATTAATGACACAGCGTTCGGCCTCTACATGTGCCGTGGTGACATTCCCTCTCGCCTCTGTGGACAATGCGTGGTAAACGCTACCCATCGAATAGCCTCCGAGTGCCGCTCATCCATAGAGGCTATAGTTTGGTATAATCACTGCTTGCTTCGATATTCCAATCACCCTTTCTTCTACACAGTGAGCATGAGTCCCAGATTCGACATGCTGAATGTCACCAACGTTAACAGCGAGGAAAGATCCTTTGAGTTTCAATTGTCGAACGCGTTGGTTGAGGTGGCGCGGAAGATGTGGACCAGTGATAAGTCATATTGGACGGAGTCATTGAGGTTAAATGATTACCAAACAATCTATATCCTTGCTCAATGCACGCCCGATCTGTCCACCGACGATTGCGGTGGGTGCGTATACCATGTGGTTGTATCAACAATTCCGTGGTCTCGTTTAGGAAGTGTAGGGGGAAGAGTTCTATATCCTTGCTGCACTGTGAGATTTGAGTTGTTCCCATTTTACAGGAATGGTACTGAAGATCAGCCTCTTCCCTCCTTCTCCTCCTGCACGTACAGGTTAGAGTCTCTGCCCAAATAATATTTTCACTTTAGTTGGATACAAGGGTACATGGGAAGAAATTATTGCATGTGCCATTCGAATATTAAATCCGCTCTTTGCTCATTTCTTATGACGAGATTGCTGATAGAAGAAGGACTTCTCGTGCTGATAATATAAGTAATGTTATTTATACTTTTTTATGGATTCATCTTAGCTCCACACGAAGCGAGAAAGGCAAGATAGGGTAGGTGTTGAAAAATAACAAACGTGGACCCAGATAAATTCTTATATGATACAAGTTTAAGAATTAATTTTTAGATATACTTATAAAAAAATATGAAACTTATAAACAAATGAGTATATATTAAATAAAGATAGTAAAATTTACTTTTATTATGAATATATTTAAATATAATGTGTTAGATTTATAATATGTTATGACCCATTTGTGAAATAATTGAGAGAATTAGTTTTTGGACATTCTAATTTCAGCACCCGATGTGAGCTATTGGACATAGCCTCCACACCATATTCTTTTATTAATAATAAGTACCAATAGGAGGTTAGTGATGCATCGACCATTTAATTGGGTGTCTAAGAATTGAGTTTTGGAAATGAAAAACATTTTGTTGGGAGACCTCAAACCGTCTTTGAGACCTCTGAGTCAAGTCAGATTAATCAATTCCTTATAATAGAGTCCGATGAACTGGTTGTTTTCACAAAAGAAAAAATAATATAAGTGTTGATAAAAAAATTTAACAATATTTTGAAAATATAAAGTGTTACTAAAATTCTTTGGTAACATTTATTTACGTGTAATATAAGTTATGTTTTATAAAAGAGTTTTACTACTGGTTGTTTTATATAACTTAGTAACAATTTCTAAATATTACTAAACCTTAATTATGTTGTAGAGCGGAGAGAAACGATAATAAAGTACCATATGAGTATACACGGCAGGTGGATAAAAATAGAACAGAAAATCTAAGAGTAGTTTATTGTTGCTTCCATGATGTATGTGTCAGCATAGATGTCCAAATTTGAATGCATTAAGACCCTTCGAGTGATAATTGATATGTGCTTATTTATTGTTTTAATGTAGAGAAAAAGATTGGTCACGACCAATTACCTTGATTGTTGCCTCCATCATTGTTTCGTTGATACTTTGCTGTTTTTGCTGCTATTTGCTACGAAGAAAAGCAGAAAGAACTACAAGACTATTCTCCGAGAAAACTGTATGTACTGTGAAAAAAAAATGCATATATATTTTTCAATTAGTAAGCTTAGAAATTTGCAAACATAGCTTAACAATTTAACCATTTTCATCTAGTTGGAGATGAAATTACCACCGTGGAGTCATTGCAATTCGATTTGGCTGTAATTGAATCAGCAACAAATAACTTTTCGCCTGATAATTGGATTGGCAAAGGTGGATTTGGAGAAGTTTACAAGGTAGGAGAAAATATGATAAATTTCATCATTTTTTTTATTTTTCACATAATTATTGGCCTATATAATTTTAGGGTATTCTTTTTGACGGGCGTCACATAGCTGTCAAAAGACTTTCAAGAAATTCTACACAAGGTGTAGCTAAATTAAGGAATGAGATTTACTCATAGCCAAACTTCAACATAGAAATCTAGTGGCATTCATGGGATTTTGCCTTGAAGAACAAGCAAAGATACTTGTCTATGAATACGTTCCAAATAAGAGCTTGGATTACTTTTTATTTGGTTTGATCCTTTGACCTTATACTCTTTACTTATTAAAAGTTTAACATAATGATTTCATTGCATTACATCTTAAACTATTTCAAGTGCCTTATTATAAAATATGTTTTATTTAATTTTTCTACTAAAAATTTTGTAGATGCTCATTTGGAAAAGTCATTAAGTTGGTCTGACGCCTCAAAATTATAGAAGGAATTGCTCAGAGGAATACTTTATTTACATGAATACTCTCGTCTGAGGGTTATACATCGTGATCTTAAACCTAGTAATGTATTACTAGATGAAAATATGAATCCAAAAATTTCAGATTTTGGTCTAGCTAAAATTGTGGAAATAGATCAACAACAAGGATCTACTAACAACATTGTTGGAACATGGTAAGATTGACTCATTTCACTCTCATAATAAACATCCTTCTCACTTAAGTTGCTCCTATATATAGTGCACACACACTCACACATGTATCCTTTATATTGGCATATTTAAGCTTATTTGCCATTAATTGTTTTCTTTTCGATATTTTAGCGGTTACATGTCTCCAGAATATGCAATGCTAGGACAATATTCGGAGAAATCAGATATTTTCAGCTTTGGAATCATGATTCTTGAGATCATCACGGAAAAAGAACATATCTTCTTATGAATCACACCGTGTTGCTCATGGCCTCTTAAGCTTTGCAAGTGAAATATACTAGCAATATTGTTCATGTATTATGTGGAACAAAATTAAAATCAATGTATGAAGGTGATTTTAATAAGTTGACTGATTGCTTACAGGTGTGGAGACATTGTAGGGATCAAACACTATTAAACATATTGGACCCAAAATTGATAGAAAATGTTTCTGAATTTGAATTTATCAGATACATTCAAATTGGTTTATTATGTGTTCAAGAAGATCCAGATGATAGACCTACGATAATGACTATTGTTTCATACTTTAGTAATCAGTCAATTGAATTACCTTCTCCACGAAAACCAGCATTTTTCTTGCACCATAAAATGGATGCAGAAATAGTTGCACAGGAATCAAGTTCTAGCTCTGTTAATGCAATGTCTATAAGTAACTTTCTTCCACGGTAGTGAGTGTGCCGTTATCCATTACTACTTTTGTTGTATAATAAATGATGTTTATAGGTAATTTTCTTCCTCAACAATGAGTGTTCTGTTATATCTTACTACTTCTAATGTATAAAAAAACCTTTCATTAGATCTTTTCAAGGGTGGAGATGGAATTATGTTTTATTGTTAATTAACTTAAATATGTTTTATTGTTCACGGAGCATTTATGTATTGTTGTATTTACTCCATCTTAGTTTTTACATACCGAATATGGCAGAGAATATATGCCAAAACTTATTAAAATTGATTATGTCTAATTCAACTTGAAAAGATATTTCAAGAAAACAGTATCGTCCAAAACACTTTTGTTAGATGTCTAGCCAATATTGGACTCAACACACCCATGCTCATCACCTAACATAAAGCATAAAATGTACAAAAAATTGCCCACGGTATGCTCTAGCACGGTTCTAAAAGTCAAACCGGATTGACTGGTTAAACCGGTTCAACCAGATACCCATACCCAATCCGGTTAGGTTATGTGACTAAACTAGAAAATTAAAATAACGGTCAAAAACCGTAAAAACCACTGGACGACCGACTTTCACTTGTCACCGATTTATTATTTTCCAAACGTTTTTACTGCCATGAGAATATGGTCCACATAATTGGCCCAAATAGCAATCTGAAATTTTGTTTCAAATTTAAGCAATGCGCTTAATAACTGATGGAGTGGCCCCTTCCTTTTATACGACAAGGCTGGGCTTGCTTTTGAGTTGTATATCCGATGTGGGACTTCAACCAAGCAATATTTTCCTCCATCCTACATGACTCAATTGCTGATCGAGGCATGAAAACCAAATGCAAAACATATGCTATGGATTTTAGGAAGACGACCAAGTAACCGTACATGCGCAATATGGACGACGATTAGGAGGATTTTGCATTTATGCTTGTTGAGTTTATATCTTTATCTTGCTTAGCATATGTCTCAGTTACTTGTGGGCATCGGCTTTCATTTCGCCTTTATATATATGTTGCTGTCTTTTGTTTTTTTTTTTAATAAGTTTGAAAACTCTCAACCCCACAAAGCTGAGAGAGCATAAGCATCACATTTCCACAAACCATGCATACAAAGCAAAACAAAATTGGTAGCATCAAACATTAAAATCAAACCACCTATTGTACACACATTTGCCATTTTTATATGACTGAGAAGAGAAAGAAAGCTGACAGCCAGCCACAAAATTGCTTTGTTTTCTTAATGTTATCTTTTTGTTTCTAAAATCAATGTTATCATGTTTAAAGTTTTACTCTTTATTTTATTATTCAATAACTTTTATTTATTTTGTAATATCATATTAGTTATAAGTATACATAATTAATAATTTTACTTTTTTATTTATTTTAATAATTTTATTTTATGACATATATCTTATTTTATATTATTATTATTATTATTATTATTATATATTTGATATATGTCGGTTATATCTTGATTGAACCTTTGAATTAGTACATCATCTGGTTTGATGTCTAGTCTAAGTTTCAGAACTTTGCCTAGTACTATAAGGATATTTGGTGATATTTATATCATAGCCGATGACACCCAACCTTTTTAATTGGATTAAAAAAAATCAAATGAGTTAATTAGAGTAAAATGCACTAACCCCTTTGAGATATTAAGAAATTACTTTTAGATGTGATGGATGAGTGGAGAAAATTCAGGTCATCATCACATTCAATGGTGATGGAATGGATGTCCTCGATTAAACACTTTTTTAATGTTGAAATAGTATTCGCATATCATCCACATAAATAAGTATGTCAAAGGCGGTTCTGAGGGAGAGGTAGTGATTACATTGCAGAGAAAGTAGTTAAAAGAATTAGCGCTTTTTTTTTTCTCTTTGGATGTTGGTTAAAAGCATTAGTGATATTTCACAATCAGATTAAATTGATGTCAAATATTAAAATCTCACGATTATATTGATATTAGTTTTTCAGGAATAAATTAATTTCAAAATCTTAAAATTAAAGAAGATATTTACTCTACAATTTTAAAGAATACCACTCTCTTTTTACTCTTATCCCCACTCTAACAAAATACTTTTATATTTATCACATCCAAACAATCTAACAACTTCTAATTTTTACTAAAACTAATCATACAATTATATTCTAACTGAAAACAACCTTGTGTTCTTACTTCTATTTTTGCTTCTACCTAGAAAGTATTTATCCTGAAATCTTAATTGAATGGGCTCACGATTTAAGGAATCTTATTAACAAATAACACTTCATTCCATTAATTTAAAAAGCCTATACTTCATCCCATTTCATTAAGGATATGTTTGGTATTGTTCTCTTTCATGATGTGATTTTAATATATTTTAATTAAATAATAAAATAATTATGAAATAAATAAT
This sequence comes from Dalbergia oliveri, assembly GCA_030441495.1. Lineage (NCBI taxonomy): Eukaryota > Viridiplantae > Streptophyta > Magnoliopsida > Fabales > Fabaceae > Dalbergia > Dalbergia oliveri. Next base: position 16,122,879 of record JAMLFY010000005.1, on the reverse strand, counting down.
AAGTTTAATTTCTATGCACTGATAACTTAAAATAAAATATTATTTTTTAATTTTCACCTAATAATTTTGCATTCTCTTAAGTTTCTATTGATTGACAGAGTAAAACCACTTTATACTATTAATGTATAGAAATTAAACTCATATATAATATTAAAAATTATATTAAGAGTTAAAAAATAATTATTTTAATTAAAAATTAATAATAATTATTTTAAATAAATAAGATGTAAAAATAAATGAATATTTAGATTAATATCAAAATATATAAATAAATATATACTAATTATTTTTAAAAATAAGTAATACATGATAAATAATACTAAGCAAGAAATAATAAATAATATCAATATAATAGTTGCAACTTCTGTCATATGACCATTTTTATACAAACAAAACCCTTCTATCTAATAATAACTATTATATTAAGTAATAAGTAATTTTCTAACATATTTTCATAGTTCCAACTTCGATCATAACCACTTTTGAAAATGATAGATAATTTATAAATTTAGAATTAATGATTATTTAAGTTAAATATTGAATAATAAATATTTTAAAGAAATAATTAAAATAATATTGAAATATATTATATTAATAATTATTAAATAAAATTTACAATTTTGATAAATATTTTAATATAATATAATATAATATTAAACATTAAATATAATTATATATAATAAGAATTACAATAATTCTTATAAATTAATATTTTAATTATAATCTTTTTTGAAATTTATCAAAATATGTTTCACAAATTTGCCACTTTAATTTGATATTTTTCTATGTTTATTACACTTATTACGATTAAAAACAAGTAGAAGTTGGAACTATTGAAATGTCTAAGAAAAGAAAATGTTATATTTTTTCAAAAAAATCACAAAATAAAACTATAATATAATAAAAATTTAATTTTCTGCGGCTATAAAATTTTTTTAAACTATTATCCGATTAATCATGCATATATTCCATTTAAATAACTTTCCAAGTAGTGTATATCAGAGTAAATCAATTTAACTAACGTGACAATATATGCTTGAATACATTGTATAACTATTTTAGATAGTTAGTACATTAAAATAAAATTCATAAAATAATATTTCTATTAATTACTTAAGGAATAACTAAATAAAAAATAATATTATTATTTGGAAACTTTTAATTATATTTATTAATTTTTATATAAAAATTGTAACTTATTATGTTATATGTTATTTCTTATTCATGAATTCAATTTTTCTAATAATTATGTTTAAATTTAATTAAACATAAAAATTAAAAAATATTTGACACTTTCTTTCTATTAAACATTAAGATTTTTTCTTTATAGTTTTTATAATGCATTGAATGTAAAATCATATAAAAATTCAAGAAAATATCAAATCATGTCAGGTAACTACCCACTATGATAACTAACTACCATAGTTTGATAATTTCTTAAATTTTTATTGATTGATAATATAAAATACTAAAATACTGCTAACTATTAAAATTTCAAAAAAAAAGTAATAAATCATATTTGATAACCATATCAACTATGATAATCAAATATTGATTTATAGCAATTATTTTTAATATTTTAATCTCATTCCATGTAATTATATTTCATGTTATTATTATTTATTACTTAACATTATTTATCATGTTACTTAATAACTATTATTTATCTATATATTTTAATATTATTCTAAATATTTATTTAATTTTTACATATTATTTATTTAAAATACTTATTATTAAAGTTTTTAATTGAAATAATTGTTGTGAAATCTTAATATAATTTTTAATATTATTTATGACTTCAATTACTATACACTGATTGTATAATAAAGCGGTTTTAGGAGTCAATCAATAGAAATTGAAAAGAATGTCAAATTAGTGAAAATTTATCAACTAATATTTTATTTTGTGCTATCATTATATAAAAATTAAACTCATTATTTATTTTATAATTATTTTTATTATTTAATTTATAATTTATAAAAATTAAATTATGAAAGAGAATATATCATATATACTCTAGTGATCAAATACGGGTGAAGTGTAGGTTATTTAAATAAATATAGTAGAATATCAATTTTTAATACAGCAAGAAGGGTAAATATATTTTATTTTATTTTTTAGATGTACACTACATAGGTATTATATTGTATAATCTATGTTAATTATCATTTTATTATTTTATTATAAAAATGGACACTTATGTGAATGAGAAGAGAATGCATGTCACGGGATGCCACATAATTAATAGCAATAATATTTTAACACTTATTCATCTTGAACACTCTATTTATAAAAGACATAGAGCTCACGACTTATTCTTTCTCTTAATTTTTTTTTCCATCACTTCTCTCACAATATAATAAGTGGACTAGGTATTAGACGATGACCAATCGCGTGAGAATTTCGATCACAGATCATTCATCTTTGATAGAAGAAAATGACTGCTGTACTTAGGTGCCGCTTACTTAGGTCCCAAGCTTCCTGACGTGCTTTCGGTGCCGCGTGAATTGTGCAGCACTTAGGTGTTTCATGTGGGCTTTGACATCTGTGTTTATTTCACTAAAGTGTTTGACTCATTTGTGGATGTACATTTTCTAATTGATTATGTAAACTCGTTTAAAAGTTTGACTTGTGTTTTAATCCACGCTGGCTAATATAGTCATTTCCCCCTTTTAATTTTTGCAATTGACACATCCTCAGCCTTTTAATTTTTGGTCATGATCGATCCCCAGCGTGATATTCCTTTTGTTTTCAATAGGAGTGACCAGTCCACCATCCCTCAAGCAATGTCACCGATCCAGTTGGCACAAGTCTTCAGATCGAACAGAATCCAACAAAAATTCTCTTTCTCAAAGATACAAAATGACCTAGCCTTTCTATTTTTTTCATAAATAAAAGGGTCAGGAGCACCAAAAGCAACGATTAACACTTGAGGAATAAAGTAACAAAGGTCCAACTAGAACGCAAAAACGTGTCCAATCAAAGCCTCGTGTACAGAAGAACGCACCTCCCACTTGCTACGCATGTCACGGTGGGAAGGGAAGTATTTTACTTCCCAGGTTGCCCACTAATACCCACGGAAATTTGGACCAACTCTAGTAAACTGCAACACAAGCCTTCCATACACGGTGGTAGTAGCTTTTGTTCTCGAATATTAAAAAGATCCCGTTTACCTCCACCATGTATTAGTGGAACTAGTTTAGTTAGTTATAGTTTGTTAGACTAGTTAACCATTGAGTTACCTTCTTCCATGTATATATAAACCACACTCAGTACCCATCAATAACAGATTAATGATTTCACTCACTCGTTCTTAATATGGTATCAGTAGTAACATAGAGTTTCTTGCTCATCTTGCTTCCACTTCCACGCTCTTTTTTCTTTTTCCATCACTTTCCCGAGAAAGTCCTTCTCGGTTGTTTCTTGCTTTTCTTCCATGGCTCAACCGCTTGGAATGGAAGATTTCATCAATCCATATGTCCTTCAGTCTTTGGACACCCTTGGATTGATTCTCGTTCTCATCCCTTGACCGGCGATAACTACAATTCATGGAGCCGCTCAATGAAATTTGTCTGTCGTAACAAGTTTGGGTTTGTTGATGGTTCACTGCCGAAGCCAAATGCTACCAATCCTCTTCTCCTTGCTTCCTGGGAGAGCAACAACAACATTGTGGTTTCTTGGCTCCTTAACTCCATTTCAAAGGAGATTCTGCTTGTATCATCTATCATCCTATTATTTCCTGATTCTGGAGCACCCTCAAGACTCGTTTCAGCAAGGCAATGGACCAAGACTATTTCAATTAAAGAAAGATTTGATGAACACAACTCAAAGTAACCTTTCATTCCCGTACTTCACTAAAATCACAACTTTATGCGAAGAATTCAATGACTATCGTCCAATCGTTGAGTGTGGCTGTGGTGGGGTCCAACCCCTACATGATTTCATCCAGACTGAATTTTTCATGGCCTTCTTGATGGACTTAAATGAATCTTTTGCTCAAACTCGTGGTTAAGTGCTGTTGATGAATCCGATTCCTCCTATAGATCGTGTTTTTTCTTTGATTCTTCAAGAAGAACAACAACGTTTGGTAGGCAGTCACTCAGAAAATCAGCTTTCATTTGTTAGACACCTTGATCCTAAGGTAAATCTTGATCAAAAAGGCAAAGGGCCCAAGAAAGATCGTCCTATCTGTGCCCATTGTGGGGTAATTGGGCATGTTAAAGACAAATGCTTTAAAATTCATGGGTACCCCCAAATTACAAGAAGCGGGAGAGGTGCTTACTTCAAATGCTGTTGCTTGACCCATAGTGTTTTAGAGGTTGTGAATGTGCAATCGGGAAACACATCGGTACAACTCACCACTACTCAATATCAACAATTATCACAACTTCTCTCCTCCCAAGTGTCCAATGCTATGGAGCCCGTTGTCACTAATGATGATCCTTCATCCATTGGTATGGTTCTATCAATCTTTGATTCCTCTTCTTCCATTGAATTGATTTCATCTGTTATGTCTCATGATTTCAAGTCTAAGCAAAATCTTTGGATATTAGACTCTGGAGCAACTACTCACATTACTTGCTCTCTTAATAATTTCACACCTGAGCATATTGTATCTAATACCTTTATTTCTTTTCCAAATAAACAATTAGTCTCAGTTCATTCTATTGGAACACTCAAACTTGCAAATAATTTGATTTTAAAACATGTTCTTTATATACCAAGTTTTCATATCAACCTTATCTTAGTTAGTGCCTTGATAAAGAATCACTCTTTTTCAGTTTTATTTACACTGATCATTTTCTGATTCAAGACAGCACCTTGAAGGTGATTGGCAGAGGTAGTTTACTTGGTGGCCTCTATGCATCCTGCTTTGACACACACAATACACTTGATGATATACCTTGTAATCATACTAGTTCACAGACTATTGCTTGTACTTTCAATTCCACAAATAAGGCCAATTCTGTTGTGAATGCTGTAACTTTTAACACTTGGCATGCTAGGCTTAGACATCTTTCTAATAAAGTTTTTGCAAAATTAGCTAATTCTCTTAACATTTCTGATTCCCTTACTAATTCTAAAATGCCTTGTCATATTTGTCCCTTAGCAAAATTAAGGAGAATATCATTTGCATGCAATAATCATCTATCTGATCAACCTTTTGATTTGGTACATTGTGACATTTGGGGTCCCTATCATGTCCCCACATATAATGGAGCACGATATTTTGTAACAATTGTGAATGATTGCACCCTATACACATGGACACATCTCATTAGTAACAAATCAGCGGCAGCTGAAGTTATGAAGAAATTCATATTATATGTAGAGACTTAGTTTGGCAAAGTCATAAAGAAGGTTAGAAGTGACAATGCTAAAGAACTGGCCCTTCCTGAATTCCTCTAGTCCAAAGGTATATGCCATTAGTTTTCTTGTGTTCAGACACCACAACAAAATGCTTGGTTGAAAGAAAACACCAGCATTTGTTGAATGTGGCTAGGGCCCTATTCTTTCACCTTAAGTTCCTATCTCTTTTTGGGGTGATTGCATCATCATAGCAACCTTCATAATAAAGGCTGCCAGCACCTATTTTAAAATATCAGTCCCATACCAACTATTATTTAAAGAAAACCCAGATTATAAAGCTTTAAAGTGTTTGGTTGCCTCTACTTTGCATCCACATTACCTTCCACAGAACCAAATTTTCCCCTAGAGCCATCCCTTCAGTTTTTGTAGGCTATCCTTCAGGATACAAAGGCTACAAACTTTATAACCTTGAGACCAAACAATTTTTTATCTCTAGGAATGTCACATTCCATGAAACCACCTTTCCCTTTCACCTATTACCCAACTCAGGTCATACACCAAATTTATTTGTTGATCTAGTTTTACCTCAGCCACAACCTGATGCCAATCCTCCTAACTAACCAAATACTGGCCTACAACCTCAAAGCCCAAACCTACTTAACACACCTATACCTCAACTAGATGCCATAATTCCTCTTCGGAGGTCTAACAGAGTTTCCAGACCACCTACATATTTGCAGTATGTTTGCAATGGTGTAACTTCCAAATACCTTCTAAACCATCACTTCACCTATGATAACCTTACCTCAAATTATCAACACTTTGTCATGCATGTGGATGCTATTCTAGAACCAACCTTCTACCGTAAGGCTGAAGTTCCCTGAATGGAGAGATGCAATGGCTCCTGAACTTCAAGCCATGGAGGATAACCAAACATAGGATTTGGTTCCTTTACCAAATGGCAAACATCCTATGGGTGTAGATGGATTTTCAAGGTCAAATACAAGGCAATGGACTGTTGATAGGTACAAAGCAAGATTAGTAGCCAAGGGATACACTCAACAAGCTAGAATCGATTTCCAAGACACATTCTCACCAGTTGCTAAACTCACACTGTAAGAGTTTTCCTGGCATTAGCTGCTATAAAAGGCTGGAAATTTTTACAAATGGATGTCAACAACGCCTTCCTCAATGGTGACCTATTTGAGGAAGTGTACATGGACAAACCATTAGGCTATCATATTGAGGGGGAGCATTTGGTTTGCAGGCTAAAAAAGTCAATATATGGATTAAGACAAGCATCTAGACAATGGTTCACAAAGTTCTCTACTTCTCTAGTCTCTCATGGGTTCAAAAGTCCAAAAGTGACTATTCCCTATTCACCAAAGGACTGGGGTTAACTTGGTCATCCTATTAGTCTATGTTAATGACATTATTGTAGCTGGTGCTTCAGACCAAGCCATTAAGAATGTGCAAACACAACTAGAGCAGCTGTTCAAACTCAAGGTATTAGGAGATTTGAGATACTTTCTTGGATTAGAGATTGCCAAATCTCCTCAGGCATAGTCTTATCACAACACAAATATTGTCTTAACCTCCTTAAAGATGTTGGTTTTTTAGATTGTAAACCAGAATCCTTACCAATGGAGCCCAAATTATCATTATCTCCAGACGCGATGAACCTAAACAGATCCTACAATATAGGAGGTTGATAGGTAGATTGATCTATCTTACAATTTCAAGGCCAGATATCTATTTTGTTGTGAATAAACTCAGCCAATACATGGCTACACCTAAAGCATCCCACCTACAAGCCCTGTATCATCTACTACGTTATCTGAAAAACACTCCTGGCTGTGGCATCATGTTCTCATCTACTTCCAACCTCAAGTTACAAGCTTATGTAGATGCAGATTGGGTAGTGTGTTGATACCGAAGGTCCACCACTGGTTTTTTGGTATACATTGGCGATTCCTTAGTCTCTTGGAAGTCAAAGAAGCAACCAACTGTTTCCAGTCCTCTAAAGTAGAGTCCAGAGCTTTAGCAAATGTTACAAGTGAAATTATTTGGTTACAAAATCTCCTGAAAGACTTTGAGATAACACTTGACTTTGCCATGGTGTATAGCGAAAGCCAAGCAGCCATCCAAATAGCCACCAACCCAGCTTTCATGAGAGGTCAAAGCACATAGAAATTGACTCCATTTCACAAGAGAAAAAGTGAATGAAGGCCAAATCAAGCTAGTACATGTACCATCCAAACATCAGTTAGCAGACTTATTAACTAAACCCTTCCCCATGTTCAGTTCTCATTTCTCATGGACAAGTTGGGAACCAAGGATTTGTATCTCCCAACTTGAGGGGAGTCTTAGTCGAACTAGTTTAGTTAGTTATAGTTTGTTAGACTAGTTAACCATTGAGTTACCTTCTTCCATGTATATATAAACCACACTCAGTACCCATCAATAACAGATTAATGATTTCACTCACTCATTCTTAACACCATGACTTCGAATTCCTTCAAGTTTGTCTTCCTTTCTATGCTTGTTAGCTTCTTCAATTTGGCTACTCCTGAAACAATGTTTCCATATTCTTCTTGCTCAAACGATACAGCCACTGCCAACAGCACCTACCAAGAAACGCCAGGACCATGCTCTCTTCCTTATCTTTCAAAGCCACTGTCACTGCATTTTACAACAACACAATCGGCGGCAGAAGCGCCTTAAACACAGTCTATGGGCTGTTCATGTGTAGAGGTGACGTGCCCTCTGACCTCTGTGGACAGTGCATCCTAAACGCAACTCAGACATTATCCTCAGTGTGCTACTTGTCCAAAACAGCTATATATTGGCGCGAGGAATGCATGGTTCGGTATTCCAATAACTATTTCTTCTCCACCATGGAAACAGAGCCGTCGTCTACCTCTGCTGAGTGGCCGTACCCAGACAATATCACCAGCCAACCAAGCTTTATGCACTTGTTAACCCACACCATCAACAAAACTGTAGATGGGCTAGCCTTTTCTCATGTTGGTGCCAGGTATGCCACAAAGGAAGCATATGTCTCTGAGAATCAGACCCTTTACTGTCTTGTTCAGTGCACACCAGATCTATCACCCCAAGATTGCAGAACATGTCTTGCCCACGCAACAGGGATGCTACCAGACTGCTGTGAAGGAAGGACGGGAGGGACAGTTTTCTTGCCCAGCTGTAATCTTAGGGACGAGTTGTTCCCTTTCTATCAGGTCAGTACATTAGGGGGACTCGCTCCTTCAACAAAGTATTCAGAAACAGACTCAAAATATTCACAAGACAACAACGGATTAGGGCCATAATTGGCAACCACAGCTTAGGGCCCTCCTCTCCAACCTTTCTTCCAATGCCGCCGGCTCCGACAACAACGGATTCTTCAAGGCAGACATTAATGGCATGGCGTTCGGCCTCTACATGTGCCGTGGTGACATTCCTTCTCGCCTCTGTGAACAATGCGTCGTAAACGCTACCCATCGAATAGCCTCCGAGTGCCGCTCATCCGTAGAGGCTATAGTTTGGCATAATCACTGCTTGCTTCGATATTCCAATCACCCTTTCTTCTACACAAGGAGCATGAGTCCCAGATTCGACATGCTGAATGTCACCAACGTTAACAGCGAGGAAAGATCCTTTAAGTTTCAATTATCGAACGCGTTGGCTGGGGTGGCGATGAGCATGTGGAACAGTGATAAGTCATATTGGACGGAGTCATTGAGATTAAATGATTACCAAACAATCTATTTTCACTTTAGTTGGATACAACGTTACATGCGAAGAAATTATTGCATGTGCCATTCGAATATTACGTCGGCTCTTTGCTCTTCTTATGACGAGATTGCTGACAAATGGAGGACTTCTCTTGTTGATAATATAAGTAAGGGTTTTGCTAAAAATGGTAAATTTTCATTGAAAAGGTGTATTTTTTTTCAAATTTAAGGTTCACTTTTAACATTTTATATTTACTTTTATTGAAAATTTTAGGCACTGATTAGATAAACCATATAAGTAATATTATTTATATTTATTTTATGAAATCATCTTAGTCTTACATGAAAGAGAAAGACAAGATAGGGTAGGCTCTCTGAAAAAAGAAAATAGTGGAATGAGATAAATTTTTATATGGGCATAAGTCTAAGAATTAATTCTTAGGCATACACACAAAATAAAGGAGTGTGTAAGTTAGTATATCTTAAATAAAGTAGATAGAATTCACTTGTATTATAAATATACCTAAATATGATGTGTTAAATTTATATTTTTATTATGAATATGCCTAAACATAATGTGTTAGATTTATGCTATGCAAGAATCTCTGTGACCCATTTGTGTTGTTATAATTGAGTGAATTGGTATTTGTACATTCTAATTTTAGCACCCGGGGTGAGCTACTGGACATAGGCACCACACCATATGTTTTTATTAATAATAAATACCAATAGGAGGCTGGTGGTGCCTTGACCATTTAATTGTGTGTCTGAGAATTGAGCTTTGGAAATGAAAAACATTTTGTTGTGAGACCTTAAACCTTCTCTGAGACCTCTGAGTCAAGCCAGATTAATCAATTCCTTGTAATAGAGTCCGACGAACTGGTTGTTTTCAGAAAAGAAAAATTAATAAATATAGTTGATAAAAAAAATTTAGCAATATTTTGAAAATATAAAAAGTGTTACTAAAATTCTTTAGTAACATTTATGTAAATGTAGTATGTCTAAGTTATGTTTTATAAAAGAGTTTTACTACTGGCTCTTTTATATAACTTAAACAATTTCTAAATATTACTAAACCTTAATTATGTTGTAGTGCGGAGAGAAACGATTTTCTCTTCAGGTTTTAGAAAATAAAGTACCATATGAGTATACTTGGTAGGTGGATAAAAATAGAACAGAAAACCTAGGAGTAGTTTATTGTTGCTTATATCATGTATGTGTTAGCATAGACGTCCAAATTTGAATGCATTAAGACCTTTATGATTGATAATTCATATGTGCTTATTTATTGTTTTTAATGTAGAGAAAAAAGATTGGTCACGACCAATTACCTTGATTGTTGTCTCCGTCATTGTTTCGGTGATACTTTGCTGTTTTTGCTGCTATTTGCTACGAAGAAAAGCAGGAAAGAACTACAAGACTATTCTCCGAGAAAACTGTATGTACTGTGAAAAAAAATCAATTCATATTTTTCAATTAGTAAGCTTAGAAATTTGCAAACATAGTTTAAAAGTTTAATCATTTTGGTCTAGTTGGAGATGAAATTACCACTTTAGAGTCATTGCAATTCTTCCCCTGACAATTGGATTGACAAAGGTGGATTTGGAGAAGTTTACTAGGTAGGAGAAAATACAATAAATATCATCATTTTTTTATTTTTTTATTTTTCACATAATTATTGGTCTATATAATTTTAGGGTATTCTTTTTTATAGACGATACATAGCTGTTAAAAGACTTTCAAGAAGTTCTACACAATGTGTAGCTAAATTCAGGAATGAGATTTTACTAATAGCCAAACTTCTACATAGAAATCTAGTGACATTCATGGGATTTTGCCTTGAAGAGCAAGAAAAGATACTTGTCTATGAATATGTTCCAAACAAGAGTTTGGATTACTTTTTATTTGGTTTGATCCTTTTGACCTTGTACTCTTTACTTATTAAAAGTTTAACATATTAATGACTTCATTGCATTACATCAAGTGTCTTATTATAAAATATGTTTTATTTAATTTTTCTACTAAAAATTTTGTAGAAGCTCATTTGAAAAAGTTGTTAAGCTTCTGGCCACAAAATTATAGAAGAAATTGCTCGAGGAATACTTTATTTACATGAATACTCTCGTTTGAAAATTATACATCGTGATCTTAAACTTAGTAATATATTACTAGATGAAAATATAAATCAAAAAATTTCAAATTTTGGTATAGCTAAAATGGTGGAAATAGATCAACAACAAGGATCTACTAAAAACATTCCTGGAACATGGTAAGATTGACTCATTTACACACACACACATACACACACACACACACATATGTGTATATCCTTTGTATGGCGTATGTAAGCTAATTTGCCATTAATTGTTTTCTTTTCGATATTTTAGTGATTACATGTCTCAGAATATTCAATGCTAGGACAATATTAAGAGAAATCAGATATTTTCAGCTTTGGAGTCATGGTCCTTGAGATTATTACAGGAAAAGGAACATATCTTCTTATGAATCACATCATGTTGCTAATGGCCTCTTAAGCTTTGTAAGTGAAATATACTAGTAATATTGTTCATGTATTATGTGGGAAAAAATTAAAATCAATGTAATAAGTTGACCAATTGCTTACAGGTGTGGAGACATTGTAAGGATCAAATGCCATTAAACATATTGGACCTAAATTTGAAAGAAAATGTTTCTGAATTTGAATTTATTAGGTATATTCAGATTCATTTATTATGTGTTGAAGAAGATTCAGATGACAGATCTACGAAGATGACTATTGTTTCATATTTTGGCAATCAGTCAATTGAATTACCTTCTCCACGAGAACCAGCATTTCTTGCGCCATAAAATGGATGCAGATATAGTTCACGGAATCAAGTTCTAGCTCTATTAATGTGATGTCTATAAGTAAATTTCTTCCTCGATAGTAAGTATGCCGATATCTATTAGTACTTTTGTTGTATAAAAAATGATGTCTATAAGTAATTTTCTTCATCAATAGTGAGTGTTTCGTCATATGTTACTACTTTTAATGTATAAAAAACTTTCATTTGATCTTTTCAAGGATGAAGATGGAACTATGTTTTATTGTTAATTGACTTAAATATGTTATATTTATGTTTAGAAGTAAATCATTTTTTAACCTTTTCAATATCAATTTTGGCTTCACTTTGATATTTCTTTTAACTTGTTCATGGAATCTTAGGATCTATTTAGTTTGAGTTTTCAGTTTTCAATTTTTATTTTTAGTTTTTCAAATTTTGTAAAGGAAATACCTAAAAGTCTGAAAATTCAAGTTTCAGTATTTCCTTTACAAAATCTTGAAAACTAAAACTGAAATGATAAACTGAAAGCTAAACTCAAATCAAACAAACTCTTAGTTTTTACATAATGACTATGGCAGAGAATATATGCCACAACTTATTAAAATTGATTGGGTCTAATTCAACTAGAAAAGATATTTCAAGAAAATGGTATTGTCCAAAACATACTTTTGTTATATGCCTAGCCAATATGGACGTAACACACCCATGCTCGTGACCTAACATTAAGCATAAAATGTGCTCTAATACCATGAGAGAACTGAATGAGACCAACACAGTCCCAACAATTACATGTTGTAGAGAAAATTGCCCACGGTATATATGCTCTAGCATGGTTCTGAAAATCAAACGGATCGGCTGGTTAAAACGGTTTGACCAATAACTAGTACCCAATCCGGTTTGGTTATGTGATTAGCACCATAAAGTTAAAAAATCCGTAAAAATCGATCAAAACCCGATAGAACCGCCGAACTAGACCGACTATCACATGTCACTGATTTATTGTTTTCCAAATTTCTTTACTGTCTTGAGAATATGGGCCACATAATTGGCCCAAATAGTGGTTTGAGTTTGAGATCCAAAACCAAGTAATGAGCTAGGCTCTGTGCACAAGAAGCCGAGTGAAGCTGTGGCCCCTTCCTTTTATAGGACAAGGCTTGGCTTGCTTTTGAGTGATATGTTCGATGCGGAACTTCTGCCAAGCAATGTTTTCTTCCATCCTACATGACTCAATTGCTGATAGAGGCATGAAAACCAAATGCAAAACATATGCTATGGATTTTAGGAAGACGACCAAGCAACTGCACCTGCGCTAGATGGACGACGAGTAGGAGGATTTTGCATTTATGCTTGTTGGGTTTATAGCTTTATCTTACTTAAGATATGTCTCAGTTAGTTGTGGGCATTGGTTTTTTTTTTGCCTTTAGACATATGTTGCTGTCTTTTTTTTTTTTTTTTCTAATAAGTCTGAAAACACTCAACCCCACAAAGCGGAGGGAGCATAAGAATATACACAAAGAAGCATCACATTTCCACAAACCATGCAGACAAAGCAAAACAAAATTGGCAGCATCAAACATTAAAATAACTTTTATTTATTTTATAATATCATAATTAATAATTTTATTTTTATATATATATATATATATATATATATATATATATATATATATATATATATATATATATATATACTTGATTTATGTCGATTATATCTTGATTGAACCTTTGAATCAATACCTCGTCTGGTTTGATGTTTGGTCTAGTTTTAAACCTTGCCTACTATTATAAGAATATTTCGGTGATATTCGTGTATCATAGCTGACAACACCCAACTTTTTAAATTAGATTAAAAAAATCAATTGAGTTAATTATTAGAGTAAAATACATTAACCCTCTTGAGGTATTAAGAAATGACACTCAACCCCATTCATTTGAAAAACTTATACTCCACCCTATTTCACTAAGGGTGTATTTGGTGTAATCTATCATGATTTGATTTTTTTTTATAAATTATATATCAAATAATATAAATAATTATAAAATAATTAATTAATTTAATTGCTATACATTGATAACATCAAATAAAATATAAGACTTATTCAAAGGGTTCATAATTTTTAAAGTTTGAAAAATAAATCAGAAAGTGAATTACAATAAATAAGAACCTTTAGAAAGTTAGATGGAATATCATAAAGTGTATATGCGACATCAGAAACCAATCTTGTTCATTAAGAAAGTGGCACGACAACACAAGAAAGTGGATTTCTATGATCAAATCAAGCACTTCTTTATCAAATTTGTTTGTGCTCACTAATTAGAGTATCCAACATTCTCTAAAGACCTGCATTCTCTTTAGAAAGGAACTCTACATGAATTTGAAGGACTTAGAAAGTGTAGAAGCATCATAAAAATTGAAGCATACATCAGAAACTACATTAATTGTGTAATACCCTAGATTTTCAATAATAATAATAATAATAATAAATAAAAGGTCAGAAAAATTTTCGAACCAAGAAGGGTGTCAGTTACCCTTTCTGTCATTAAGGGTCTTGAATTTCGCTAAGTCTAGACCCTACACGCCCTTGGAGGGCTATATGATAGAACTATATTCTTGGGACCAAAAGTCCGGTAATTGTTCCCTAGAGAAAATGAGTTGAAGAGGATTTTTAACGAATTTTATGAAACCCTCAAGTATTTCATTTTTAGTCCGAAGTTTATACAATCGTAAGATTTTCCGAATTTGAACTAAAATCCAAAATGAGATTTTGATTTGTTAGGATTTTGATTTTTTTAATATTTTATTTGAATCCAAATGGGGGGTATTTCCCTATTTACATTTATGTTTTAAAGTTAATGGAAAGAAACCAAATGATTAACTTTAAGTGAGTAGTGGGTAGTAGATCCAATATATACCAAGTTAGAGCATCTGGAGCTTCTGGAGACCGCCCAGGCGGTTAACAGGAAGTGAAGTCGGGTCTGAAGGTTTGGAGAGCTCTGGAGACCGCCCAGGCGGTCAACGCGAACATAAAAACCCCATTTCGAGGTCCACAACACTCAAAAACGTTCTCTCCTCTCCCTCACGCAAAATATCAGTTCCTAACCCATTTTCACCCTTCAAACTCCATTTTCTTCCATTTCTTCAAGTTTAATTACGAATCTATCATCCCTAAAGCTTAAAGGTACGTTGTTATCTTGATTCTGCTTCTTTTTCTTCAAGTTCTCTTGGGTTATATGTGGCTCCCATGCTTCTCAAGGGAGAAAAGCTTTCCACCTTGCTAGAAAGGGGTTCCTATGGTTTTAGAGGTTAATCTTGAGTTCTCCTGCTTCCATGATAGATAGAGGGATCATTTTCACTTCCCGAGTCTGTCAGGGTGGTTTATGCCTTTTCTATCCCTCCAGGTGAGTGGGTTCACATCTGTGACTCTTATGTTATACATTAGAGTTAGTTTTATAAAAACTATGAAGTCCTGCTTGATTTAGAGGATTCCTATAGAACTTGAAGTTTACTGCTAGATTCTATGATTAGAACTCCTGATTTTAAAGCATGAAACATGTTTTAGACAAAACTCATGGGACCATGGTTGTTGAACTGATTCTATGTAGAATTGATTATATGTGTAACTATTAGAGGATTTTATGATTGTTTTCCTGGATTCTAAAACCGGTTTATGTTTATGCTATAGTTTTATACCTAGATACGAGGTTTAGAGAAAGGACTGAGATTATGGTTTAGACTTTATGATTTCAGAATATGATTTAGAGTTTTCCTAGTTTATGGTTGGAACTAGGTTTAACAAGTTAATAGTTTGAATTTAAAGAGTTTTGATGATTGAACGATGTTTTGATATTGAATCAAAATGTTTTAGAGCATGAGTTTCCACGAGTTCAGAACGAGTTGACGGCTACATACTTTGTGGAGGTTTGGAATCTTAATGTCCACAAAGGGTGATTCCTTGGACATGGTTCCACAACAGTTATGCTAAGGTTAGCTGTTAGAATCGAATGAACTCAAGTTTAGAATATAATAAGTTTATTTTTAATAAGAAATGATATAGATATTCAGACATAAAAGGATTTTAGAGCACAAATCTTTAGATGACTCAAGTGGCGGATACATGTTTTGTGGACTTGAAATCAGGAGTATGGTTTCATAGTCCAAGTTGTGCTAAGGTAAACTTTAGAGCTATGAGATTCAGAGCTCTCAGAGAATAAAATGGTTTTAAGAAGTTTCAGGTTAATTTACAGTAGCTATAGAGACAGGCTGTGTGTTAAGGTAATGGTTAACCTTGGTACCAAGTATGCCAGGCAAGAGTATTCAGAGAAGGACCTATTTAGGTGCCTATTATGGTCACACTGGGACGGCGATACGTAATGCCCAGATGTGACTAAAGATTTCAGAGAATTAATTGACACCTGGGATAACGATACGTAACAGATGTGCCCAGAATTCTGTTTCTCTAGAAGCTATATTAGTATGAGTTGATCTAATACCAGGTACGAAAGTTAGTTAATGAAATGACTTTTGAATTGATAAAGTGGTCACTACAAAGTATGAAAGAGTTCATGGTTTTAAGCTTATATGATTTCAAAATGAAAATGAATTAAAGGAATTGCTTTTATTGATTTCATGAAAGGATGGTTTGAGAATGTATTTATATAGACATGTATTTGCATAAGATTTACAAGTACTTTTAATATTATTATGATTTGTTTTATTTATTGCTCTTAGATGTCCCATGAAAGGGGTTTCAGGTGAGGGCTCACTCATGAGTTTTGGGTATCAAAACTCACCCCTCTCATTTCTTTTATTTTCAGATAGAACCATTATTACAAATTCTACTCAACCCCAACAAAGAATCAGATGGTAAGCTTCACTCGAGGTGAGGCATATATTCTGGGTTCGTTTAGAGTGCTAGGTATCAGGCAGGATCCCGGACCTTAGATCACATTTTGCATCTTACATATTAAAATAGTATATTGTTGTTTTGTGTTTAATAACTTCTGTGTGCTAACTTCATGGACAATTTAGAACATAGCGATTTATTGTCATATGTTATATTACGGCTTTAGACCTTAGAGATAGATTATGAAAATTGTAGACTTGAATGCTTAAACGATTTTCATTATTTTGAATTTCAAAGATTAGATAACTTGCATGTAGAAAAAGGGAAATTTTCTAATTTTTCATAGATTTCTTTTATGAACAAAGCATACATATAAAGCATTACGAGTCTCGAGGCTTACGTGAGGATGAGATTTCTCACGTGCCTCACGTGCCCAGGTTGGGTCGTGACAAATTGTCTTATTAGAAACTAAAGAATACTTGAATTTCAATGAAGACAAAGCCTCAAAAAGTTTTTGCTTGTGATATATCAGCATTATACTTGAAAGATCAACATCCTTGATGAAGTTTTTGTAAGCTAAGAAGTTTGGTGATGGGTTGCATTTTATGGACCCTTTTTCCTCTATAACTCTAGATATATTGCATCATTTGTGTGCTGGATTGGTTGACATTAGGTTGGTTTTGACTTTGTCCTCATTGTGCATCATTGGTAAATTCATGGATATTTGCACCCATTTTGGCATGTTCAATGGATTGTAGACTGTTGCATTTGACCTGTCTCTTTGAGTGTGGTTTATGTCCAGGGATCTTGGATTAAGTGCAAAAGGGCATTCATGAAGCTGGAAACATCTTGGAAAGGATATAAGGCAATTGGAATTGCCAAGGCTGACCAAAGGAAGCCAACAACTTTTGCTTCCCAAGCTGCAATGTTGTAGGTGTCGGTGCAGGCAGTGCCCAAATGAGGAAACCGTAAGAGAAGCACGTGAGTGAGCACCACAACGCTCATGCGACTAATGTAAACAACAGAATTTTAACCCAAATTTTGAGCCCCATTCTAGTTTTTTTTAGCAGTATTTATAGGATTCGTATAAAAACTTAACCTAACTTTCATTCAGCTACTTAGAGCCTTTGGCGGCTATTCTCTCTCCATCTCCATCTCTTTTTCCCTACTTTTCACTTTCTCCTAGGGATTTCATCAGTGATTTTACTTTGTTGTTGGAGAATTTGGCAAGGATTATTGTTAATTCCTTTAGGGACTATTTTAATTCAATGTTGTAATTCTCTAGAGATGGAGGAGTAGTATGTTCTCCTTACTTATGTAAGGGTTTTCGTATGAATTAGGATTATCTTTGAGACTTCCTTTTTGTTGAATGCATTGGTTTTACTAATATTCTTGAGTTTCTATTCCTTTAATTGTTGTTACGATTGTTGTAGTCTTTATTAGAATAAATAAATTGGCGATTGTCATTTAGGGGAACCCTTAGGCATAATTGAATTGATCAATTGAATTGTGTTTAAGGCAAGAATATCAGATTAACTTTCCGATTGACAATTAGGCTATACCAATTGGTAAATTAGATCAATATAATTCCATCATGTTTGCTAGTTGTTTGTATTAATTAAATTCTAGAAGTCAATTGATCACTAGTAGAATTGCTAATAATTAATTACTAATAGCCATTAATGTATTCAACCTTAGTCCATGATAATAAATCCCAAGTCTAGGAATACCCTTGTACTAGTATTTTTATTTATTTTCTTGATCAGTGATTCAAATTGTGGACCGCATTCAGTTGATGCGGCCACAATATTGTGAATGCAGCGTGTGTCTGCAACTACATCCCACCGCAATTGCATTGTGATTGGAAATCTCTAGGAAAATCGCATCATAATAGCATTGCGGTCGCAACATGACGAGTTATGGCCACATAAGCTGCAACCAACCTGCCAAACCAGTTTAGTCTCATTCTTACTCATCTTATCCATTCTTCCAACATAGAAAAGAAGCAAATTTCAAGCTTTGACAAAATTCAAAGAGCGAGCAAAAGAGCAAGGGAAATTTAGCCATTCTAAGACTTGAAATCAACAACTCTCCAATCTTTCCAATCTTCATCTCCTCTTCCCAGATCTGCACCTTGACCTCACAATTCAACGGACAGAAGAAAACTAACAAGGAAAGTGAGGATGGCGTTGGGGAGATTTAGGCTAAACCACTTAAGAGAGTTCTACAAATGGTTGAAGGGAATGAAGCTATGCTAGATTTTTGTGAAAAAGAAAAATGGTGGTGGGGGTGCTCTTTTTGGGGTCGAACATTGAGCTTGAGCACCCCTGTTATTTTGGGAAAGGCAAGGAGAGAGAAAAGAAGACTCTATAAGTGATAGGTAGGGAAGGGGATAAGGGGGTGAGGGTACTACTTCAGTTTTCTTTTTCATTTTTTCTTTCTTTTCTTAAAGGTACTATAGTGGGCTATTGGGTGGGCTTAGGCTAGCTCTCTATTTTTTTTTTACATTTTTTGTTGTTTGAAATTTATTCAGTCACAACCAAAAAAATTATTTAGGTTGTTGACAAAAATATATATATTTAGATTAAATATGTTTAATTTTTTTTTAATGAATGAAGAGTGGATAGAGTACGAGTTTTTCCTTTATTGTTTGCGTGTGTTTTTTTTTTGTACTTAATGGGTGAATTATACGATTGAAGAGGAAAAATTAATTTGAATATGTTGATAACATAAGTTTATATCAAATATGTTGGGGACCTTTTCTTTTGTGCTACCATTGTTGTACCTCTTTTATTTTAGCATTTTGTGCCAAAAAAAATCACACTGCAACGGTTGCAATCCGCATCGTAGTCGCGTTATGCCCACAACCGCGTGACCACAACCGTAACCGCAATTTATAACACTGTTCTTGATTATTCTTAACTATTTTTAATTGTGACAAATTGATTTCCAAAACCCTTTTTTCCAACTGAGTAATATAGCCCCTCAAGAAACAACTCGAGTTGTACCCTAACTACAATTTTGGTGCATTTGGTTCTTGAATTTATTTTCTTTCTAATTTAGGGAGGTAGTGACAACCTTCTGTCATTTAGAAACCACGCATACTGAAAAATAGTTTCTAAAGTACCTTTAGAACAAAGGACAATGGCTTTTGTACTATGATAGTTATCACTGGCACAACTCAGGTCAAGTATCTAGAAGACTAAACTTAGGAAACACAACAATTGATCAACACGTGTCAAGTGGAGAAGAAATCATGGGACAATGGTCTTATTCAAATTTTGAGTATAAAAGCAACACTCATTCAAGTTGGAAGGAATTTTTGTACTTAAAATATTCAAACTGCCTTTCAACCTTCTAAAGCCAAGTTCTTAATCAATTTCAGTTTCTCAAGTGTATAATCTTCTTTCTAAAACTCACTAGCAAACATTCTCTTCTAAATATTAAGAAAGAAGTCTCTTAAGTATTTTTTTTCCCCTTATTTTATATACACATTTTGGGGAACTTGAGTGAAGTTTTGAGTGAAACACCAAAACTTTCAACTTTTATTGCACCTTGATCTAGTATGATCATTGTGAGATAGCTTGGAAAGGCTAGTGTGAAAACTACTTGTAAGTGGGGGTTGATTATATTGACTATTCACTGGGATTAGCTTGAAAAGGCCAGATAAAGACTATCTAGGTCTTTTTCTTGTAAGAGAAAAGGGATTTAGTGGAACTCTCAATAGTGAGGACTAAATGTAAGCAAGCTTGGCAGAGCAAATATAAATCTTTTGAGTGATCTTCTCATCCCTAAAAATCTTTTAATATGCTTTTTGTGCGTTTCATATTTTGTATGTTATCAAATTTGTTTTTACAAATTTCTAAACTTGTTCTATTTTCTATATATTCCACAAAGGTACTTTCTAAAGGTATTTAATTTGTGTTTTCCCTACCTTCAAGTTTCTAAACTTGATAGACTTTGTTTAAAGTTTCAAAAGGTAACTCTTTCATAAATTAATAAATTGAAATATCTTACATAAACATATATATTTAAGATTACATTAACAATATTTAATTTATATCATTTGTGTAACATGCAGAATAAAATAACTAGTTGTTTTTCATAAATATCACCAACAAAATTTGGATCATAAAGCACAATAATAGCAATGAAATAAAAGTACAGAAACTAATAAGTACCTCGATAAGAAATGTGAAAGCGGAGTGAAAACAATAAAGCAGAAGGGAGAAGCCAACTTTCATTTAGCCTAAACCAAACAAAACCAAAGAAAATTACAAAAAAAAAAGTAGAAAATTGCTTCGTAATTTGCCCAATTTGTACCTCAAGGTTTCGAGTTCTTACTTCTCGATTCTTGAAATTGATTCTAGTCTCAAGTCGTGAATCCAGAGTTGCACAAACCTATGGTCTCTTGAAAAAAACTCTCTATGGCCAAATCCAAAGCGATATCCTATCTTGATTCTTGAGGAGGTTGTGGAGCTTGAACAAAGAAGGAACTTGAGCATGATAAGGGTGTGAAAATGGAGGTGGTCCCTCTTGCCTATATACTTAGCCTTATGTTGTGATTTAGATTTAAATGCTACCAATTCCTATTGTGAGTATGCTTCTGTTATTTGCATGTGTTACTTATGCTCTTGAGGTATTACCATGCATACATGAGATATTGTTGCATTCATGAAATTAAGACTAATGCTAAAAGATACCCACTTCGGATAAAGGGATTTTGATAAGTTTAAAATTGAACCTTATGCATGTACATTTCCTTCATAATGAAACCGAAGTGGCTGGGGACGATGACGTTGACACTTGTGTTAAAGTCATGGAGCTCTTCCTAGAATCTTGAATAAGTTTCTCAACCTTTTTCTTTCTCTCGTGTCGTCTCCAAACGTGGATGATGGTGTTGTTCATGATCTTCTTTGAGGCGTGGATATAGGAGTCACGCTACCTCCGGATAGAGGTCGCAACGAAAGCATGTAGATAGCTTTGCTTTAGGCATTAGCTAAAGGGTTGTCATGCCCTTTATACCCGTTCGTAACCTAGTCTTTTGATGGACATGTACGCAGACTAGTTTAGTTTTGTTATAGATATGTTTGGCATTTGACTATTATATGTTTAACCTTTATTATTAAGTTTAGTATCTTAGGATGTCTTTCATGTTTATAGGACGTCCCTATTATGCTATGGTTATGACATGTTAATTTGGTTTGTGTAATGCCGGTGAAAAAGATGGGGAGTGATCGCGATGCAAGAAGGCATAGATGGAGGCGTTCCTCGGGCCTCTAAGTAGAGGAGTACATGAATGAGCGATTACACACAGAATAAGAGGATCCTAAGGTTGTATAGGTATGGGACTATAGTTGAGGATGACTTATATGAATTGATTGGTACTACCTATGCCTACAAAGATGCATCTTCTTTTGGTAACCCATCACTAAAGAACTACATGGTTAAGCATGCTTGACTTGGAGTAATTTTGAGATGGGTGACCTCCTCAGAAGTTTCTCATAAAGCATGTGAGTGAGGACAAAGCACGCTGAAAAGACCCATGTTGGTTTATGGGGACAAGTCGTCAATCCATAAAATAGCAAGGGATGTTACATATGGTATCAAGCCTACACCTCCCAGTATGGTGTGGTTAGGGACAAACCAAGCGGAAGCTGGTGGGTATGTAATGTGGTGATGAGGACGGCGAGATTGCCAATTCTAAAAGGCACGGTAAGGAGCAGCTCCTGAGGCCTCTAAGCGGAGGGGTATATGAATGAACCGATTACACACCGGAATAAGAGGGATTATGAGGCTGTATAGGTATGGGACTATACAGTTGAGGATGACTTATATAAATTGATTGGTACTACCTATACCAACAAAGATGAATCTTCTTGTTGGTAGCCCATCACTAAGAACTCCATGGTTAAGCGTGCTTGACTTGGAGTAATTTTGGGATGGGTGACCTCCTGGAAAGTTTTTTCAGAAACGTGTGAGTGAGGACAAAGCATGCTAAAAAGACCCATGTTGGTTTGTGGAGACAAGTCGTCAATCCATAAAATAGCAGGGATGTTAGTTTGTGTCATGATATGCTATAATTTACACATATATTATGATAAGGTTTATATGATTGTTATTATTTGCATCTATTGATCGGTATCTATGTACATCCAGCTCACATTTTAGTTTTAAAGTTCAAAAAAAAATTTAGTCATATTTTTATTACTCATATTTTAAAGAAGAATAAATTAAGTTCTGATACGAAGGCATAACAACTAATAATTAATCGGAATGCGACTCAAGCATATTAGGTTAAAATTTAGGGTGTTACAACTGCTAATCGAGGATACAAAAGTTTGCGTTTGGGTTTGCAACTAAAACTAACCTACACTCAAGCTTTCTTAAGATTTACATGAAGGACTTTTAAAACTTAAATGACTTCTTTCTACATATTCTTCCTTGGAAGAACATATGAACAATAAAGAATGTAGAAAAAAAGATTTTTTGAACAAGGAAATAATTATAGGCACTAAAGGTCTTTACAAAAAGATGAAGGAAAAACTTTAAGCGTTTAAGCTCTTTTCAGCATTTTTTTCCTTTGAAATCACAGCATCTCTTATTTATAGAGGTCTTACTTGTGACTGTTGTATTGATTCAGATCTCCCAAGGACACATGTTGATCATTCATTTATGTCTTAAAAGGAAGTGTAGAAGAATAGCCTGTCTATTTGTCAAAGCTATTCCAAAGCTGTAATATATGAGGTTTCTGATATCCCTTTAGAAACTACTCTACTTTTTGAATCGTGGTTTCTAAACTTTTCTTCTAGGACCTAGGGTTGTTGACCTCAAGGGCAAAAGAGATGATAAGATATATCTGACATTGGGTTTTGACTTTTTCAAACTCAAAATTTGAAATTAAAAAATTTTCCCTCCTTTTCTTATAGATCGCACTGTTTCCTCTGTTTAAGCTTTCTGAAATGTGGTAATATTTCCTTGTTGATTGCTTGAGCTTTTGGTCTTCAATACAATCCTTATGATGATAAAAACATTGCGATTGCCTAACTGAAGATATTGTAACACCTGGTTCTAGAGATTGCTTGATATCTTCATTGTAAACGTACTTTTTGATGGCAAGTGCTACTTTCTGAAGTCTCAAATCTTGGTTTCTTGCACATGATTTCTTCTTCTAATCATTAGCTATTTTAAGCTTGAGTAAGGATATAATTTTCACTTTCTTTTCAACTCGTATCTCTTATCATGAGATAAACATGTTTATACATGTAGAGTGAAATTTCTCCTCGCTTGAGTAAGCCTTGCTCTTGCTAAGCGATAGAACCTGTTTTAATTCTTCAAAAAACTCAAGATAAACATTAGTCATTCTTCAAAGCATTTTCTTTAAATTGGCTTTGTTGTCATTCAAAACTCGTTAACGCTTTATGAAAGGGTTCTGGAGCTAACACCTTGCACTGTTGGAAACTTGTACAACCAACCAGCCATGGCTAACCTTGGGCTGGCATTAATGTTATGCCAAAGTCACTCAACCAGTCTTTACATTTTGGAGGACTCAAGCCTACTAGGTTGCAAATCCAGCTTGCCAATTGGGGCATAACTAGGCCAGAGGGAGTATTGGAAGATGTTCTGGTAAAGGTAAATGAGTTAATGTTCCCTATTGATTTTTATGTACTGAAGATGGAAAATGACTCTGATGCTAACCCATACATTAATCTTGGAAATACCCTCTTTTTGAAAACTACTAGAACCATGATTTATGTTTATGCTAACACATTGTCCATGGAGTGTGGGGACATGAAAGTCCCAATTTTTCTATCTGATGATATGAAATCACCTCTAAGGAACATTTTGTGTTTGCCATTGATGTCATTGATTCCCTAGTGGATGATGCTTGTGATAGTTTACTTTGTAAGGATACAAATTCCCTTTTTCTTTTTCTTCTTCCATAGGATATGATGAGCCCTATTAGAAAGTTCCAAAGTTGGATCCAGGTACACCTCCCATTCAGCGGTCATCAGTTGCAAGGGCAAAGGATTTTGCTACATGAGCCCCTAAACAAAATTGATGACCGGAAGGTCAAGGTCCAGGTGAAAGGGACCATTCTTGGTTACTTGTTTGCACCCAAGTAGTGCAATTAAGTTGGAGAACCCAAGACCATGATCCGATATGACATTGATGGCACAAGGTTGCAACACCTCTATGAAGCCCCAAAGGATCTAGGGGCTCAGATGTAATATCTATGGGTTGAAGTTGTACACCCTCCATGAGATTCCTAACGTCACAGTTAAGGACGTTAAAGCAAAGTGGGTGAGACAATCCATGTAAGGTTTTTCTTTCTTTTCTCTTTTACATTTATGGCTTTTATTTTAGTTTTAATTTTTGTATCATATTTAATTTTATTTGTGTCTTTCATCATACCCTAAGCACCTTAGAGGTCACATGCATAGGCTCACACCACATGCACTATATTGACTTGCTTAACATTGACTCTATCTTATGAAGGAATTTCATATATATCAAATGATATAAACAACAGATGAAATCCCTATATCGCATAGATCAATTTAATCCTGAATATGGCATGTTCAACAACAATAAAAAAATTGGATTAGAGTTACCTGGAAAGGTTGAGGAAGAAGATAAAGATTCATAGCTTCTCCTAACCTGACATACAAAATACAAATGCAAAAGATTAGAGAGAAATCCAATAGAGAAAGTCAGAGATTACTCTTCCTATTCCATAATAGGTTTTCTGTGTCATAGTGTCAATGGGGCAATCAAGCACCCTATATATTGGCTAGGAGGAGGGCCTCTCCTTGTGAATAAAGTGTTGGGCTAAGCCACCCATCATAGTAAAGCCCACGCACAAGGACCCATAAACATACCCACAATAAACAGTGCTTAACAATAATTAGCCCAATAGCAACAATGGTCACAAATCATTGGGCTTAAACAACAAATTATAATTGTTTGACATCAAATTAATTTGGGTCCAAAATTAAATTCATTGATTTATGTTAATCCACAAAATTATTCCAACAATCTCCCACTTGGATAACATAAATCAAAACATTATAAAACAATACCCAAATTAATTTACAATATGTGGGAGTAACAAGATGTCAAAACCATATAAGCACTTTCAACTAAATGGTCAGAATAAGATAACAAATATCTTAACAATGTAGAAAATCATACTGGAAGGCTGATATCATACATGCAAGATACTTATTTCAGGACCCAACAAAATGTGGTACATGGATAAATGGGAATGCACAACAAAATTATACATCAATATGTGATTAAAAGCAATTCCCAACAAAATGGCCCAACATCGCCCAAGATGCTAAATGAGATCTAACAAATCAGCACAATAACAAAAATGAACTGGGTCCAAAATGTCTCATAATGTGCTATATTAACATAAAAGTGTGCACAACACCAATAACTACAAATAATATCATCACAACAGCAATAGTAACATCATCAACAGCAACAATAACAACAAAATATGACAACATAACCATCCAAGCTAAGATATTCTGAGATTTAACAAAATATCTCAGGATGACAACAAATTGAAAAATGTGTCCAAAATATTTCAATAACTTGCCATTATACCAATTATATCAATAATTCTCTACAGGCTTAAATGGCAATAACATATGAGGTCACAATAAATATACAGAACTAGCTCCTACTAACCCAAAATACCAAAGAGACCTCAATATGCCCATATGGGTTATGTAACCAACAAAAAACTTTAATGGCTAGCCTTTGGTTAGGGGATTAATAACAATACGTTCTGTAACAACTTCGAGAATAGTTTATCACAACTTGCTAAATTAATCTCAAGACAACAACATAATGATAATAATAGTGCACATTTCTCCCACTAATTCAACATATCAAAATATTATAAATATTTCCATTAGAGGTCATAAAATTTTAAAATACTCCAATGGTACAATAAATAGTAGTGGGATTAGTGATAACTCTATAGTAGAGTACTCAATATAAGTTTGAACTTATCATTATTCTCTCTAGCAACAAAAGTACAAAATAGAGAGACACAAGAGTCAAGTCATTTCTGTTTATAATAGAATCTCACAAAATTGTTAAACATACTCTGCCAAAATAATCTGAGGAGATCATCAATGTCCAATTGACATTGTACAACAAATATCTCCTCTCTCTCATCACAAACTAATAATTAGATGCTCATTGAGCACAAAGTAAGTTGCTAGCGGAAGCATTTTAGACCTACAAACCAACAGTAAGGACATAACAAAACATAAAGTCTCTAACTCCCATAATAACAAAATTTTAACATTAATGGGAGCAACATCATGAGATAATCCAGAGACTCAACAATGTCCTTTATATAGGTCTTACACAATACAGTGATGACAGAACAACAAAGGAAAGAGAAAACCATATAACAGAATATTATAATGAGTATAAAATTAATTTGGTTTTCTCACGTTCAATTAATTGAGCGATTAATTGAACTAGAGTTATTGTATCATTGCAACCGAAGATTTAAACAATTTAATTCAAATTATTTTCTCTATCATCCAATGATTATGTCAAATAACGTCACACGAAGGGTATGTCCATTATTCTGCATAACCTAACAACATTTGCAATCCAACACAAAATTATATCAGATAATGTCATACCGAAGGGTATGTCCACTGTCTATATAATCCAACAATATTTGTAAAAGGCTTATAAATATTGGATTGCTACCAATTGCCAACGAATAAGTAATTACTCCTAATATTATTCAAGAGCTAATGCTCATACACAATAAAATCATGCGTTAGAGCTAGTCAGAAGATCCTGAAAACTCTAAAACCATGATTATCAACTCATTAAGAATTATATCAATAAAGACAAACCGAAGGGAAAGTTCATTATCAATATAACTCTTAATGCCACAATAGTTGCAATATTATTCAAAAACCAATAATCTTAAATTACCCACCGAGGTTAAACTTGTACAACCAAAATAGGGGCAAAAAACCAAAATTTTGAATATATCCAAGAAAATAGTCACAATATCCAGAAGAGTACACAATAATCAACAAGTATAAGATTGTGAGCTAAAATTCCCTCAAAATAAAACAACATTGGCTGTAAAACAAAACATAAAGAGATTCTCAAACTCATAATTATTTTCTTATTTCATAATGGTGTATAACGCCACCTCAAAACAACTTTCTCTTTATGTCAAGTGGAATTTTAGTCAAAATCAAATAATATTAAGACCATAACAAATTTTACATAAGCGGAAACAACCAAAACTCAATATTTTCAAAATCACAATGTGTTATAATATTTTACACATAATAATTTTGGATTTTCAAATTAAATCCAATACTAATTTATGCAAGTCCATACAATCCATACAAAATCTAATATTCTCCCACTTGGACTGCATAAATTAGATGACAAAATTTTTACAAAAGGATTATTCCATATAATATGGGAGAAAAGAGTATAATCATGTTCCTAAACTTTATATATAAGGAAAATTTAAAACAATATTAGACCAAATCAAACAATTGTAGTTTCCCATAAAACTACAATACATAATTATATTTTCCCATATGGAACATGATATAAAATATTAGATAAGATAATTTATAATTTTCAAAAATTATATAATACATAATTTTCACAAATCGCACTTTATTACAATCGATTCGCGAAGGCCATCTCAAAGAAAATTGCCCAACAATAGTTTCAAAAGGTTGTAGGCAAGGACTCTCAACATAATATTGTGTAAAATCCAACAACAATTATTTCATAAATAATATGCACAATATTTTAACTTTGAGAGTATGCAAAATATAATATATTCATAAAAGAATGCCAAAATATTTTAAATAGCAACTCCAAAACAACATTTAGAAGAATATTGTACATAACAACAATGTTCCAAAATTTATAAAAGAGACATAAACAATACTTTAATAGCCAAAATACATTAAATCTGAAAGTGCCTCACTTTTATGCACAAAATTTTTCATATTGGAATTCAATAATGTCTCAAATTTCAATATCAGAAAATCCTGAAATTCAAATTAAATAATTCCAAGATACTAAAGAAACAACTAAAATTTTAAAAAATTCATTTTGGCACATAACACAACACAATACTTAAATGGTATATTTTATAATTCTCAAGAGAAAATCTCAGAACAAATGATATGATATTATCAACAAATAGCATTTATCACAATTGCTTTTAGAATGTGATATCACAATTATATAAAAATACCCAACACAATATATAGCTAAACTATATCAAGTTAGAGTATAAATGAAATAGAGTTTATAACAACAATAAAGTCACCTTATGCAATTGTAATATCGAGAGGATATTGAAAACTTTAAAATTATAATTATCAATCATTAGGAACTATATCAACAAGGACAAACCGATAGGGCAAATACATTATTAAAATAATTTCTAATGCCATATTATTAACAATAATTTCCATATAATAGTATTTTATCACAATCCGTCCGCGAAAGGCGAGTTCACAATTGTAAAAAATACCCAATAATACAAAATGGTCTAAAATAGCATATCTCAGAAATATATCACAATTTTATAATAGCAATGTGATATAATCACAATAATCAATAATATGCACATAATAGAGCACAAAATTATTTAATTAACCAACAGTACCAAATCTGAGAGTGTGCTAAATATAATATGCCCAATAATGTCAGAAATATGCACAAAAATTTTAGACCAAAATTAGGAGAGTATCAAATATTTTTAAGCAATTTATACAATGAAAAATTAACAATAATTATTTTATACCCGAAAAATAAATAAAAATCACCAATAATTTTAAAATATCAAAAACCCCAAAATGAAAAAAAAATTGGGCCAAAACGGGCCCCGGATGGCACGCCCCCCACGCGCCTGGGCCCCGGTGGGCAAGGGAGGACACTGTTTCATCGTCTCCTACCTTGAGACGGGTTGCACGCGACCATGGATACCGAAACGGGTCGAAAGCGATTTCTCGCTCAATTCTCAACCAAATCGAGTGATTTTGGTGTCTATGGATTCCTCTTTCAATTCTCTACAAAACCCATATAATTTTGTCTTGAATAATAGCCTATAACATTTTAGAAAATTCCGCGAAAAAATAAGTGGGTAGCCTCGAATTTTCGTGTTTCTCTCTCAATACTCAATGAAATTTCATGATTTTGGTGTCAATAGGTTCGAAATTTCATACTCTATAAAAGCCCTATAATAATCAAAACAATTTCACACATATATGGCTAGAGGGTTTTCAAATTCGAAATCGGGGTTTATGTTTGAGTTCATATTTTTTCAAAACGAAATTATCTCTATACATTAATCCGTTCCATATGATCTTTATGTTGATTTTCTCAGAACATCATCAGTAACAAAACCCCTCAATAAATTTTGAAATTAATCGGCAAAATCACAAAATCCTAAATTGATATATTATGCTTCACACAAATACGAAATTCATCATTATAAACACCTAATCTGAATATACCATCATAGCCAAGAATTAAACTTGGCTCTAATACCACTTGAAGGAATTTCATATATATCAAATGATATAAACAACAGATGAAATCCCTACATCGCATAGATCAATTTAATCTTGAATATGGCATGTTCAACAACAATCAAAAAATTGGATTAGAGTTACCTGGAAAGGTTGAGGAAGAAGATAACGGATTCATAAGCTTCTCCTAACCTAACATACAAAATACAAATGCAAAAGATCAGAGAGAAATCCAATAGAGAAAGTTAAGAATTACTCCTCCTATTCCATAATAGGTTTTCTGTGTCATAGTATCAATGGGGCAACCAAGCACCCTATATATTGGCTAGGAGGAGGGTCTTCCTTGTGTCAGAAAGTGTTGGGCTAAGTCACCCATCATAGTAAAGCCCACGCACAAGGACCCATAAACATATCCACAATAAACAGTGCTTAACAATAATTAGCCCAATAGCAACAATGGTCACAAATCATTGGGCTTAAACAACAAATTATAATTGTTTGACATCAAATTAATTTGGGTCCAAAATTAAATTCATCATTGATTTATGTTAATCCACAAAATTATTCCAACATCTTATACTACATGCTTAGTGAATTGTTGTGTTGTTTGGATCGAGTACATGCTAATTACCTATGAGAGTTTGAGCCTCTTTGATTGGACTATCATATGTCATCCTTGTTTATTCATGTGTATTACCCTCTTTGGATTTGTATTCTACAATTTGCTTAGGGTCTTGTTTGAAAATATGATTCCATATGCATGCTTGAATATGAGTGAGGCATTTTTCTTGTTTTCAGCTACTTGTTCATATTGCCACCTTTTTTCATATTACCATTATTTAGCCCCTTTGAGTCTTGTTGCCCATTCTTTTGTTTTAGCACATCTTTAGCTAAAAGTAAAAAACCATGAAAGAACTCCCAACCTTTTGGGCTTTGCAGAGCATTTGGCAATTCTTATATGTGCTTAAGCATAAGTGTGGGGAAGAGCATGAGGACATGCCCCAATTTAAGTATAGGGAAGGGATAATGTGTAATTGTATGAAGTGAGTGCCACATTGCAAATCAAAGGCATGTACTTGTATGAAGATAGACAAAATGTACCATTAAGCATTTATACTCTTGGTGTATGCATTTGCTCACCTTTGACTAGAGGTTTAACTCATTGACCTATATAGTTACCCACCTTCACCTAAGCCCCATTATAACCAAAGGTAAGTCCTCTTGATTCAATATGCATGTGTATGTAACAAATGGAGAATGAGACCCATGGCAACCTATGGCAATGCATTTTCATTTGAGGTGATTAAGTGTGCATCATAACCCAAAACACTTGAGTGAATGAAGGGCAAACACTGACCTTGGGAGGATTTTTGTACTTAGTCCATGCAATCATGTATGTGGATTCTACCTTGTGTGTTATATTCTTGTTTATGCCTTGTTTGTTGAAACTCTTTTGATTGTTTGTGTGAAAGCTTACTATTGTGCCTATAGGTTCATTGGATTAGTGTATTGTCATTTCTTTTCATGCATCATGTATTTTGAGAGTTAGGAGTCTAGTCTAATTCCTTGTCTACTACTTCTCATCCATGCCTTGGTCTGATCTTATTTTCACATGAGGACATGTGAAAACTTAAGTGCGGGGTAGTTTGATAAGGACATTTATACTACTTATCTTGCTACCAAACTTTTGCTTTTTGCATAAGTTTTCCTGAGTTAATGATGTAATTACTTAGGATTTTGATTTATTCCTCATTGTATACTTTTGATAGAATCATTGACTATTGCATCGATTTTGGAAGAATTTGTAATTACCCCCTGTTACATTTAACTTGTCTCTTTGGGTATGATTTTGTGCACAGAAACTTTGGATCAAATGCAAAGTGTTAGGAACAAGGCTGGAAACTCTTAGGAAGGACTTGGGAGCTAAAAAGGACCAAAAGCATGAAGAATCACTTTTGGGAGAGTATCAGCGCTTATTTTAGCACTCAAATCTCATAAAGGCAGCTTTCAGGACTTCTCAAGCAATGCTCTCTAGAGCACTGCACTCATTTTAGTGCCTACGCTCCATGCTCGTGGGACAACGGGATTGCAAATAATTAATTTGTTTTTGGGCTTTACTTTGGGCTATTTTAAAGAGCAATATTTAAGAGATTGATATAGGCTTTTATCCTAGTTTTGGCTGCAAAGTTTATGCTTCCAATTCTCTCTCTATATCTCTCTCGCTTCTTTTCTCTATTCTTCTCTCTTAGAGATTCCATACGTGAATTTGCTTTGTTCTTGGGGATTGTAGCAAGGATTCTTGCTATTATTTTGGGTTCTTCTTATTTTCACTATTATAATCCTTTAGATATGGAGGAGTAAATTTTCTTACTAGTGTAGGGTTTCCGGATGGATTGGGATGATGTTTGAGACCTTCTTTTAATATTGAATGCATTAGTTTTCTTAATGTTCTCCAGTTTCTATTCTTATAATTATTGTTGCGATTGTTACAATTCTTATTTGGATAACTAAATTGGCAATCATTTAAGGAAACCCTTTGGACATAAATTAATAGATCTATTGGTTTATGTTTGAGTGAGAACATTAGAATTAACCTTCCAATTGGAGGTGAGGCTATAGCAATTAGTACTTTAAATCAAAATGTAATTTCTAATTACATTGAGATCTCGTTTATTAGTTATTTTCATTGGTCAGATTCTAGAGGTTGATCGATCACTAGTAAAACATGGTAAATATTTGCCAATAGCCACTAATGGATTCAATATTTAGTCTGTGATAACTAGTTCCAATTGTAGAAATAGCTTGAAGTAATGCCCTTTTATTATTGCTATTATCTTTTAATTCTAATTGCTTTAATTTCATTCTTACAAACCCCCAAACTTTCCTAACTAAGTGGCATAACCTCCTTGAGAGACAACCTAGGTGGTGCTCTTTGCTAAATTTTTTGTGTAACATAACATTAAAATAATTTATAATTTGAAGGTAGACGATAGCCTCTATCTTGATGTCTTGAGAGGCTTTTATATGCACTTACTTTTTTCATCAGTTTCATGAATATAGATCAACAATCCCTAAAGACTTCGTATCTCTGGTATTTAAAATTTTGAATATATATGCAACTAATGATAGTTGATACTTGAAGCAGTGTTAATGAAGAAATTCTTATGCTATTTAATATTTTCTATGTTTAATCATAATTATTTAAATCTCAATTTAAAAATTTAGAAATAAATATTAAACCAAAATATGTTTATTGTCAATCCTTACTTTTATATATTATATAATATTTATTTATTATTAAATATTTATTTTTTTATTATTTATCATATGTAGCTAAATTGATATTATATTATTTTTATTTTTATTATATGTTGCTAAATTGATATTATATTATTTTTTAATAGTATTTATTCATTATGAAATAATTTTATTGAGAATTATTTTTATTTATGTAATTTTTACTTATTATTATTTATTTAACAATGATTTATTTTAATAAAATATTAAAAAATAAAAGTGACCTAATCATATGTTAAAATCTAATCAAGCTTAATATGGTCTCCTCATGTTGTATTAAGTTATACATTATTTTAATATATAGGGGGTTAAAATTGATAAATATATATACAATACCTTATTTGCACCAAATAACAAATAAGGACATAAGTATAGTATTACCTTATATTATCATGCTTAACACAACATACCAAGCACTCTCTTATAAGGTCTGATTAACTTTTAATATATATGGTTTCTTTTATTTTTATTAAATAATAAACAGTAATAGATAATATGATAAAGAATAAAATTAAAAACAAATACATAAAATAAATTAAGATATGATTTAAATAACAAAAATATTTTAAATAAATAAATTTAAAATAGAATAAATACTTAGTGATACAAAAAACAAATTTAATTACATATAAAATGATAACCAATTCTAGAGTAAACAAAAATAATATATATATATATATTTTAATTTAATATTTATTGTTAAATTTAAATTTAAATAATTATGACATAAAGTACTAGAAAATATTAAAATATGTAAAAAATGGAGTATTTTATGAATTTTATATTTTATTTAAATAATAAATAGTTATAAAAAATATTAAGATAAATAATATATAACATTTAACATAAATTAAAATTCTAATAATAAGTATTAATGAATTTTAATAAAATAATTTAAATTATTAATATTTAAATAATGACATATATTGTAAATTTATATTTATATATTAATAAAATTATTATTTAATGATTATTATTATTATTTTACTTTTATTCAATGTTTAATTATGACTAGAATTATTTGAGAAGAGAGAATATTATCTACTATAATATCTTTATATACAACTTCATGCCAAATATTGCATAATATTAAAAGTTTATCAATCATTATACTATCAAGTCTTATGATCTGATCTTATATCATTAGGTCTTATCTTATCATGCATATCAAAAGGGCAATATATGATTGGATGAAGTATATAACATTTTTACACAAATAGTATATCAAAATTGATATCTTTTTTAAAATTCAAAGAATAAAATGACAAATTGTAATGAAATTAATTACCATTATATTTTCAACTTTATAAATACTTTTGTGTTATGAAATATTATTTGGATATGAGTGTCCTATTTTATATTGATTCAGTTAAGATTTGATTTGAATAAAAATAATCTGTTATGATTTTATTTGATCTTGTATCACTTACACTTTAGCTATAGATAACCTTTTGAGTGCTCTATGTATTGTAACTTTGAGATTATCAATAAAATTATTCTCTATATTCTTCTCTATTATTCTCTTTATTATAATTGTTTAACATTACATTATCAGCACGAAACTCTACCATTTAACTAAATGTTTGTATAAAAGTGCAGGGAATGATCGCATGTGAGGAAAAGGTCCTTGACTTGGAGAATCTCTTTGCACCATGTTATGATTTTTCCTCTTTGTACTTCACGTGGGTGCATAGACATTATCCCTTTGGGTGCTCCATTTCAAAAACAATTGAGAATTCACTTTTCTCCTCGATTACTTCTTTCTCTCTATTATTACTATTTTACAATACGTTATCAGTAAGGAAAAGCAAATGAATTTCCATATGCATTATTTTGTAATACAAAAGGATAACTAAATCCTATATACCAGTTGAAAATGCAATAATCCGAGTTGATGCCCCTATTGTATAATTGGTCAATGCAAAAATTACACGCCAAAAGCATAGTAGACCAACCGATTCCAAAAATGAAAATCCTCATAAAAAAAAGAAGGGTAAAAAGGGCAAATGATGTTATGAAAGAAAATGATACTCTTCCTATTGAAGATAATAGAGATATTGTAAGGACACTTATCGTAGTCTCTGAAAATTTGACATAATTGAAATGTCAAAAGACGTTAAGGTACTTGAAAATAGTCAAAGATATTGAAAATGATGATATCTCAACAGATTATGTCTCTACAAGAAACGGATGGAACCAACAAGTAACTATTGTTAATAATATATATTTGCAAATAATGTAACACTACATTTTATGCATGAAAATAAGGATCTTGAACCTATAGTCAATGATGAGTATCGATATATAAATTATTGGTCAAAATAGCTCTACAAGCTCAATTTGACTCACTTGTAAAATGTGAAAAGTCTTTGGACCTTGAGTTCAAACACCTGAAGGTATAAACCACGTGAGATATAAATGAGTATCTATATGGGAAAAATCAAGTTATGGATTGATGGTATATTTATGGCATATTCTAAATTTCTATATTCTTGAATACATATTATATATGTTTTGGTTTTGGTCTATCATATTATTGAGTATATCATGTTTCTAATTTGATCCATTTTGCTATTTTATGTATATGAAGAAGTTTACAACTATATTCATTATAGTTGATGTGTAAATTGATTAGTCAAACTCTTAAAGAAGTTCCCATAGCAATAGAAGATCTAAGGAAAAAGTTTGAGATGAAAGATCTTAAAAGGATAAAGTTTTGTCTGGCAGATTAGCACTTAAAAATATTTGTTTATCAATTTACACAAAGAAAACTCTTACGAAGTTTTTATATAGATATATCACATCGATTTTCTATAAGTGTATTGGCATGCAAGATATTTTTTAGATCTGAATAAAGGGAGATATTAAATAGATTTCTTTTACCTATGGAGACATAGTCATATCATGAAGATACACAAGATAAACTATAATCATTACTTCTTCAAGTCATGGAGAAATTACTATAATACACAAAGCTCATGAATGTTTCTAACTGAAGGCAATGGATCAATATGTTCAAACTATCATGCGAATTATCTTAGAAGAAACTTGCACAACTTTACATGAGGACAACATAACATAGATAGCTTAACAAAAGAGAGAAATTGATATCCAATTTATTTAAGTGATTGAGTCACAATGGGGAGAAATCAAAATGCAATGATTATGAGATTTTAAGTGATACTTTAAAAAGAGAGAGACATAATTTACTCTTTTTTCCTTGATCAAGATAACAAAGCAATTTCACGTTACCCTTTTTCCTTCACTAAGATTTTTCCTATTAAGTTTTTTTTAGTAAAATTTTAATGAGACATATCTCTGATGGATATCCAAGGGGGAGTGTTATGAAATATTGGTTGGGTATGGATGTCTTATTTTCTAATGATTCAATTAAGATTTGATTTGGATAGAAATAATCTATTATAATTTTATTTGATCTTGTATCTCTCACTCTTTGGCTATAAATAGCCTTTTTGAATGCTCTATGTTTGTATTTTTGAGATTATCAATAAGATTAATATCTCTCTTTTCTCCATTATTCTCTTGTATTACTATTGTTTCACAATATTATGCACAAAAATTAAAATACATCATTCTTCTATGAGAAAAAACCCCTCCATCTAAACAAAGAAAATGATTTAATGTTTATTTTAGTTTTAACTTTCACTCATGAGTTATTTTAGTCCGACTTTTAAAATGAGTCATATTAGTCCCAACATTATAAAATGCGAGTTTAGTCAATCCCTTATTCCATTTTTATTTAACATTTTATCAATTAAATGATAATATATGTGTAATGTTAAATGATACCTTATCATACCATATGTCATCTAAAGTATAATGAAGTGTAGAATAACTTATTTTGGTATCTAAAATTGCACAAAATGAATCATTTTATGACTTAGAATGAATATTTAAATGACTTGTTTTGTATAATTTTACACATTAAAATGAGTTATTTCAAACTTTATTCTACTTCAGATGACATATGATATGTCTAGGTATCACTTAAGGTTATTTATCATCATTTAATTGATAGAATATTAAATAAGAATGGGTTGAGGACCAATATGACTTACATTTTTAATATCAGTAATTTAACTCGTTTTAAAAGTTAAAGGAATAAACTCACAAATATAAAGTGATTGACTAAAAAACATTAACTCCATAGAAAACCCTTTAAATTTTTATTAATAAATGACTCACATAGTTAGGAGACAAAATTTAATTCCGAATGTTTGCATGTTATGACATACTAAATGTCAATTATTCCCTCCCTTGACATATGAGATATTAATCTTTTAAGGTATGGGCAAACTCTTAAATGAAAATTTCTTACAACAATGTTATTCTTATACACATGAACACTAAGATTAAATTAATTTAATACCACATGCTTAAAAAATTTAAATCTCCTTTACTTACACTAGCACCTTGTTTTATATATATGTAAACAAAAGGTTGATTATACTTTAATATACTTGAAAAAAAAAATTTAATGTGAATACACATCAAGGATTTACTATAATATAAGAAAAAACAAGTATATATTTGAAAGCTCATTTACCCAATGAAAATGAAGGTAACATAGTAACACCCCACCAATCCACCCAATAGCGATAGGTTTCAAATCAGTTACAAAACCCTCCACCACATTGGAGATGCCCATTACGCAAGAAAAATACAAGAACCCCTTCGTGGCACTGTTATTGCAATCCTCAAGGAATTACAATCACAAAAAGGGAAATGATATGGTGAAGATAAGTGGGACCATTAGTATCACAAATCATTACTGACCTTACAATCTCTTTCCTCCAGTGCCTTAGAACACAATCCACGTTAGTCACCACTAGCAAGATAGCACACAAAAAAGAAAGAAGTTCAGCAAAACAAAAAAAATTCAAAAGTTGGCAATAACCATTGACCAAAACCATGGTTGCAATGGCAGCAGCAACAGCATCCTCCCACTTGATTCTCTCGAAGTCTTATTCCTCTCCCTCACGCCTCTGCCCCTTCCAACTATGTGTCTTTGATACCAAATCAGTGCTATCAAGCTCAAGCAGCAGGAGAAAGCATGTTGGTGGTTGTGCTGGAGTTAGGTGCATGGCTGTTGGTGAAGCATCAGCTACTGAGACAAAGAAGAAAAGTGGGTTTGAGCTCCAAACTCTGACTAGCTGGTTGCTGAAGCAGGAATTAGAAGGAGTTATTGATGCTGAGCTCACTATTGTGCTGTCTAGCATTTCCATGGCATGCAAGCAGATTGCTTCTTTGGTGCAAAGGGCCAACA
Organism: Dalbergia oliveri; assembly: GCA_030441495.1. Taxonomy (NCBI): domain Eukaryota; kingdom Viridiplantae; phylum Streptophyta; class Magnoliopsida; order Fabales; family Fabaceae; genus Dalbergia; species Dalbergia oliveri. The sequence goes on along the minus strand of JAMLFY010000005.1, from coordinate 16,084,008 downwards.
TTTCCAACCTCACTGGTGTTCAAGGAGCTGTCAATGTTCAAGGGAAGACCAGAAAAAGCTTGATGTTGTCTCAAATGAGGTCAGTATTGTAGTATTCATTGGTTTTTTTAGAGTGCTAATTACCTGTTTCTATGTAGTGTTCAATTTTGAGTTTTCCCAACTCAAAATTGCAAAAACATGTGGATTGTTGGCAGGTTTTGTAACCAAATTTTTAGGCTTTTAAATGTGAAAGGCTCATTTAGTTTAACCAAATTAACTAATAAGGTATTGTTCTGCATTAATCAGGTGTTTTCAAACTGCTTGAGGTCAAGTGGGAGGACAGGGATCATAGCATCAGAGGAAGAGGATGTGCCAGTGGCAGTGGAAGAGAGTTATTCTGGCAATTATATTGTGGTGTTTGACCCTCTTGATGGGTCATCCAATATTGATGCTGCTGTGTCAACTGGGTCCATTTTTGGGATCTACAGCCCTAATGATGAGTGCCTTGCTGACATTGGTGATGACCCCACAGTAAGTCGCATATTATTTCATTTCATTTAATAAAAAAAAATTGATCATGGCTCAAATAAAATTTAAGGCCTTGAAACTTCGGATAAAATTTCAAGGGCTTAAGGATAATTAAGTTTTGCAAGAAGAAAACTGAAAAGACATTATGTTTGGTTTTCATGTGATTATCTTGTCACAAAAATGTGACTATTAAGCTTGGAAAATGTGGTTATGAATCAAGTGGAATACATCTTATTTTCTTACATTCTCTCAAAGTAAGAGAAAAAAAATTTTATCACCATTCAACACTTAACACATTAACTTTGTAAGCCATTATTATCTTCCACTTTCTAATGATGTTAATATAATAGCTATATAATAGCTGATGTGTCAAGTATAAAATGGTGCAAAATAAAACCTTTCTTTTGTTCTTGGAAAGCATATGATAAAGGCAATGAGGTTAGTTTAACTGATAATTGATAAAATCAATAGTATTAACATAAAAGGTTTTGGGTTCATTCTTACTAGTGCTCTCTTAGCCTTCACTAATACTTATGGACTGTTGAGGGGTTTCACCACTTAATGTAATGCATATATTAATTTTGCAGCTCGACAAAGCAGAACAAAGGTGCGTTGTGAATGTGTGCCAACCTGGAAGCAACCTTCTTGCAGCTGGTTACTGCATGTACTCTAGCTCAATAATCTTTGTTCTCACAATTGGAAAAGGAGTGTTTGTTTTCACATTGGACCCTCTTTATGGGGAATTCGTTTTGACTCAAGAAAACCTCAAGATACCAAGAGCAGGGAAGATTTATGCTTTCAATGAAGGGAATTATCAGCTGTGGGATGACAAGTTAAAGAAATACATTGATGATCTCAAAGAGCCAGGTCCTAGTGGCAAGCCTTATTCTGCAAGGTACATTGGTAGCTTGGTAGGAGACTTCCATAGGACACTGCTATATGGTGGCATCTATGGTTACCCCAGGGACAAGAAAAGCAAGAATGGCAAGCTCAGGCTTCTCTATGAGTGTGCTCCAATGAGCTTCATTGTAGAACAGGCTGGTGGAAAAGGTTCAGATGGCCATCAGAGAATACTTGACATTCAACCTACCGAGGTAAGTATATATAGATAAACTTCATATGCCTCTAGATGCTTTAAAAAGTGATGGTTTATCGGGCACCCAATAAATTTAAATATAACAGTCTCTTTTTGCTTTTCTATGGCTAAGAATTAGACATGTATCTTACTAACTAAAGTTATTAAAAAAATCTATAAAACTGGTTATTAAATCACAGTTGTTAAATACAAGAGTATCAAAGAAATCCTTTAAAAAAGTCCCGAGTAAATGTTATTATGTGCAAAGTCTTATTTCATTTTTTCCTTTTATATACAGATTCATCAGCGTGTTCCACTGTACATTGGAAGCATAGAGGAGGTGGAGAAGGTGGAAAAGTACTTGGCTTAAATAGTATATTAATGCAAAGAAAGTTGACTTGTTTATGAAGATTATGCTCAATCAAAACTTCCAAAGCAATACACTCAAGTGGTCTTAAGGAAGACTCTTTTTGTTTTCCATTTATCCTTGTTTGGTGAAAAGCAAAAGCAAAAACAAAAAAAAAAAAGGTTGATTACTTGATTTATGGGATCTTCATATTATTTTGGACAACAAATGTGAATAAAGTTTTGGCAGTCATTTTCTACATCACACAAATTCACAAGCCCTCATTAAAAGTCTAATATTGAATATTAATTTGTCCAATTAAGCCATTATGTTTGGCAAGAGAAGCAAACATCTTTACTTGTTTAGTACATTTCAGTACTCTTCTCATAGCAAGCTGGTTTAAAAGCATGTCCAATGTCTCGATGAAAATAAAGTATGCATCTGTGTCTTAATCACGCAACGGTTGTTACCTATTGCTTTTAGTTTGATGTTTAAAAGATCTTTCCTTTTTTTTTTTGGTTGGGGGGGGGGGGTTGTAATATGATGTTTATAAGATTTGAATATATGTAATCCTAGACATGGTTTTAAATTTGAGTTTCTAACTTAGGAGTGGATTAAACTAAAAATTTAAGTGTATTAACGCAAACAAAACTAAATTATGGCAATCAATTTAAAGGTTCTAAATTCTCTTTCTAGCATGTCTAATCTATCCTTTAGCTTTTCTACATGAAACTTAGCTGTTTTACAACACATGAGCCTCAAAGAAAGCTCAAAAACCTCCGTATACTTCAATATTAAACATACCATATAAATACAACCCAAATAAGATTAATCCTTACGATAAACCAAAATAAGGGAAGTTGTTACCTACAATCGCTTAAAGATTGATGATTTCTGTTTGGACTATATAAGCTAAGGTATAAATGAATTGTGTTACCATCCTAAATCCAGTGCAACTGCAGTGAACCGTTGATCTGGAGGAACAATCAAACACCTCCAGCTGCGAGCAGAATACTAAGTCAGCCTGAGTCATTCTTCAAATTGTCACTCATTTACAATTTTCCTGCTCCAGAGACAGTTGGCAGTTTTTCTCTGCATGCATGATGCAGCATTAGTTTATTTTTTTGGATCTTTATTGATAGCTTATACAAACAAAAAAACTGGGAAAAAAAATATTGAAGAGTAAATTTACCAGGGCTTATAACGGTAATGCTTTTTGTGACAGATTTCATTGCAGTCCTGCAATCCGGGCCTGCAAAAGTGAAAGATCAGTAAATTGGCTTTAACTAAAAACAGAAACTAAAGTTGTGTTTGTGAGTTTCATTATGGAGGGAAAAGGAGGGAAGGGAAGAAGTTTGAAGAGTTTAAAATTTTCAAACTTCTACTATTTAAACCCTTTTGCTTCCCTCCCTTCCCCTCAAAAATAAAACTCACAAACAAACTCTACAATACAAAATTAGTTTTGTTACCTAGTATTTTCAAGTCTTTCTCACATAGAACTTCGGCCACAGTTGATAATTCAGGGAAAACCCTACTCCCATTGCATCCTTGGGATGACCTGCTAGACAGTGGAAAATTATATTAGATAGGAGAGTTGGATTATTATAGAGAGACGTACAGCATTAAACAGAAACAATACCCTGAAGCATTTTCCATGGAAGGACTTGATGTTGGATGGATATGAAAGTCAATGCCTTCACAAGGGATTTCTAGATCATTTAACATTTCAGTGAAGGAGAAGTCCATTCCTAAGGCATCTAAGTTGGGAAAATCAATGTCAAATAAGTCCAATTCCTTTTCAGACTCAGATGTAGAAACCTCAGAGGACAATGGTTTGTCCAAGCTCCCAGGCATATCAGAGGCACCAAAGTCCAACCTGCTTCTTACATGATCTCTCTTACTTACCTTGTCTAAACCTGTCTTGACAGGTGAAATGCAATGACTCATCTCTATGTAAGCCATCTGTTTCGCAGGGCTGACCATAACTCTCTTGGTTGAAATCACGGTGCAACAGTAGGCGTAACCTCACAATTGCAAGTCGCAACCGAAGAAATCTCAGGGGTGATATATGCGTATCACTGTGAGAGGAAGTTGCTTGAGGAGGTGTCTTGGGAACTTGTGAATTACTGGGAACAGGAAGTGAAGACTGATTAAATAAGCATTTAGCAATGTTGGATCCTTGAGCCTGCAATGTGCTGGGTACGCAGTTCTCTGGTGAAGATCGAATTGCAGAAGATGGCTGAGCTATTACTTGATTATCAAGGGTGTTATCCAGTTGTTGCGGCGCATTTTGACCTGACAATGAAGATAGAGCAAAATGCATGTCATGTTTCCATGTGATTAGCAATACTTATATCAGATGCACAATTTAGGAGATGACTATACCTTGGACGGGAATTTTCTTGCTGGATGATCTACCACGAGATCTCTTTGCAGCTGAAGGTGCGTCCGAAGCTTTAGTGTCCTTTCTCTTTCTGTCAGATACATTCATCATGGGTGTTGAGAAGTTTTCACCCTCTCCATTGGTATTGCTAGACTGAGGCAGTGAGTGTATATTCGATTTGCTTCGCACAGATGTAGGAACACCTAATTCAATAGCAGTAAAGAACATAATCAAGCAAGGTAAGTAAATCACTGAATTGAAACAACCTAAAACTTAAGGGTGTGCTTGGTTAAGCAAGTGGAATTCATGGAAGGATTAGTTCCATATTAACCTAATCAACCTAAATTTATCCACGCTATAACAAAAGAGTAAATATTTAGTTCCTTAATTTCACATAATAGTCCCCTAGAAGGATTAACTTGTTCTAACTAAAGTAAATTCATGGACCAAATTGCATGTGTTCCATAGCTGTTAAATGACAGCCATGGCACGGATTTTTGAAAAGGTTTGTTCATTATGGCTGTCTTAAATGGCAGATTTTTGGTCTACTGCTATGAGCTGCCATTTGCCATTGATAACTATGATGTGTTCTCTAATTTAGAGACAAATTTATTACAGCCCTCATGTTTCAAAGACGAAAACATAGTTATCTCAGTTTTATATAGCTGTCAATACAAATAATGCATAAATAAAATACCAAACTGAACATGGTCCGCAATTCAGCATACAATTATTATTCGTTGCCTTTATGTGCTCTTGTTTATGACATGCACTATTGACATAAATTAAAACAAGCATAAATTAAAACGATCTTCCAATGATCACCAAGACTTGAGCATTGACTAATCAGAAAACACATACCAAAATCAAAAAAATATTTTGCATGAAAGTAATTGTAATCTTCTCCAAGAACAGCTCTCATACACATGACCTGCATATATACTAGGAAAATTCAGCTTTTGGGTGAGGACAAAGGGTTGTACCGGGTTGAGATTTGTTAATAAATGTTGGCTGAGGGACTGCCGCAACCGCAGATTTTGCAGCAGGTGGTGGGAGGTTTCCACTGGCATTGTAAGCATTCATGGCATTCTGCATGCCGTGCAACAGCATATGAACCCGGTTTTTCTCTTGCTCCATAAGGACCCTTTCCTGCTCCAACATCACCTTCTGCTCCTTTAAGCATATGTACTCGTCCAGCATCTCACCCAAAGTCAACAAAGTCTTGGGTGCCTGAAAAAAGTTGAATTTACCATCATCAATAAGAGTAACTCTTGATTAGTCATTGTTATCACAGCCACTCTATTCAACATTAAACAAGGGACAAATTACATTGACCTCCCCTTGATGCACTGTTCATTGTGCAATTGAGGAGGGAGCAGTATGATAATTTTAAAAACTCAAGGGAGATCAGTGAAACAATTTCACAAATTCAAAGGTCTCCTAAGCAAATTTTACTAATACAAGAGAGCCAACATGAAATTCATTAAACCTCATAAGAGATCACTGTAATTTGCTACTCAACATGTGTAAGGATGTCTAGCTCATGATAAACTGTACCAATTTCCAATAATTTGCCAATTACAAATTCTAGCAAACGGAATGGAAAATGGGTAGCTGAAAATCCTAATTTTGTGATAAAAATGAAGAGCCACAACCACTATACTGCACAAAAACGGATAAAACAAAAGGGCTGGCACAAGATGTGAAATGGGTGTCTACAAAAAACCTAGATGCACAAATCTTCTTAAAAATGCTATTAAAAAAAAAAAAGTTGCACATTAAATGGGTGTCTAAAACCCCAACTTCATAATCCAAAATAAAGACCCAGATGCACAAATCTGCATTAAACCGAAGAAAAACACAAAGGGCTGACAGAAAAATGGTAAATATGTGCCTAAGAAACACAACTTTATGACCGAAAAATGAAGGCCCAGATGCACAAATCATCATAACAACTTAGAAAAGAAGGGGAAAAAAAACAAAAACAAGGAGAATAAAAAGGGGATAAAAGTATACCTCATGAATAGGTGAATTGGCGATGAGTGAAGAAGCTTCGTTTCTGAACATGGAGCGTGTCGAGGAGAAATTGTTGTCGCAGAGGTACCTGTCGACGATGAAAGCGATCTGTGTAGGGGTGACCTTCCCCTTCCCCAGCGTCTCTGGCTTTCTGCCTTTGGATTGCTTCCCAGCCATCACTTCTTGCACAAGTGAGTGAGTGAGTCAACGAAAAGACTCAGATCACAGAGAGAGAGAGAGAGAGAGAGAGAGAGAGAGAGATAAGCATGGGGACTGTAGTGTTAAAAATAAAATGGAGCGAAAGTTGATGCCAAAGAACCCGGGAGAATTTTTTTGAAATCTTTTTTTTTTCCTTTTTGGGTGAAATGAAAATATGTTCCCCAATCTTGGTTGTTTTGGCGGTAGAATCGCAGAATAATATTTTATGGGAGTGAACTTTTGATTCCCATCCAAGGTTTAAAAAAGAAGGAACGATTCTTGTAAGTTGTAACCGAACTTTTGGTATAGTTGTAATAAAATTCAATTTCGGATGTTTTATTTGATACCTTAGAAAATTTATGGATAAAGGTATTTATTAGATAATTTATTACTCAAAGTTTACCGTATTCTATTAAGTAAATTAATTAATATTTTAAATCCTAATGATTAAATCATAACTCTAAAATTCAAGGGATATAATACCCTTAGGTATCAAAACAAAAGCCTTAATTTTAATATATTATTAAAATTTTTGAATATTTAATTATGGAAATTGCTTGTGGCCCGTACACCAAAACTCAAATCTCAAACTTAGGTGGCATTCGCTATGTGGTTTAGGTTTTCATATAGCCTTTCTCTCTTCTAGGATTTTTACCTTTTATGTATTGCCATGTGTATCGGGTTGTTGGACTTTGGTTGTTAAGTTGGGATGTGTAGCACTCTTTAATTATTTGTTCTTATATGGTTATATGGTTGAAATTATTTAATTCCTATAATAATTACTTTCATTATATGTTATAATAATTACTTTAAAAATAATACAAATATATATATAATTAATAATAAGAAACTAATTCATATCACGTAAAAAAATTTAATTTTGATGCACTGATAGTGTAAAAAAAAATTTATACTATCATCCAATCAAATCTCTCTTATTGCATGACTTTTCAAGTAGTGAGAGTTAAAAGTAATCATATTTACTTGTGTGTTTATTACATAATTAGATGAATGTGTAAGATCTTTTTACAATATTAGTGCATTCCAGTTATATAAAAAAAACTAATTTATATGCAGTGATAATGTAAAAAATTTAACATCATTAACTAATAGAATTTCAAAAAATATCAAATCACATTAGGTAACTACTCACTATAATATTAAATCCACCATGATGTGACAATTTTTTGAATTTCTTCTGATTGATAATAAAAAATTATTTTATACTCAATATATAAAAATTAAATTCTTAAAATTAGTGTAGTCTTGTGCCTTGCACGGGAAATTACTGTACTATTTAAATATATAAGATAAGGTTATAAATACATATATATGAAACAAATGTGTTTATCATGAAAATAGTAGGCTTTTATGGAATGAAAATCATATAGCGTGAAAAATCACATTGTTTGTCCTCTAAATAAGTTTTTTTTTTTTTTGTACAAGCTGAATAAGTAACTTTATTTGCCAAAAACCAGCAAGATCAATTTCTTGAAATATCTACTCAAACATACCAAAAGCTAATTCATGTATTTCCGTTGTTTTCATAAAGTTCATAAACGTCCAAGATGCACAGGCCAAGTGCTTCAAGTTGATGAACACCGGGCATAGATGTACCAAAGTGATCAAAATTCATCCCTTTATATTGCAATGAAGTAAAGTGCCACTCAAATTTATTTGCATTAATAAACAAAGAGTTTCCCTTACCAGTCCGGGCAATGATTAATGTTTCAAATAAGATAAATTTACTATTGAAAAGTGTGTTTGTTGTGTTTTCAGGGCGTGGGTCCATTAAAAAAACTTTTAAATTTATTAGTTGTAAAAACCATAACACAACAGGGACAAAAATGCTATTTTTGAATATAAAAATTCTACAATTAAATGATAGCACTCCCACACCATAGTACCTGTTGCGATTTTCATCAAGGAATGACCAACTCAATTATGTGAGATTGCAAAATGTATATACCTAGGCATGACCAAATCCGTAGGAGTACATCTAAGAAAAAGAGAAGTGGATTTGTGGTGCTAAAAATCAATATTTTAAACCTAATGCAATTTGAGACATTAGAACTATCACCCCCACCAAAATGCAGCAAAACTAACATCAAATGCTAGTAAAATTATAGGAGTCAGACCACTATGAGAGGGTCTATTCTGTCTTTGAAAGGATCCATGCTCAGATCATTATCCCTCTAAGCTTTATGCACTTTTGGGAGGAATCTTGCATCACCAAACAGTAAAGCAATCTGTCAAAAAAAAAAAGGACACCAATATATTTTAATGAAATAAAGGTCAAAAGCTGTAAATACATTGGAGTTTACATGCATGATAAGTAGTATCGAGGCTAAAGTTAGCTACCTAAATGGAGTTTATAAGAGATCCTAGACCTGTAATTTTTGAATCATGGCTAAATGTAACTTTTCTTCTGTCAAATCAATTTCAACAATATTCACGCCCATAGTTAAGTGATATTGACATTTTGAGTTCAACCCCTTCAAGTTTTATATGCACTTTGCTCACATCATTCCGAGAGCTAAAGATATCTACTATAAATCTTCCACTAGTTTTTTTTTATTTTTAATTTGTATTGTACAAAGTGAAAATTAGTCACTTAAATGTTAAAAAGTATAATGTGCAAACTATAAACTAAATTTAGATTAAGGATATGCCATGCGCCTAATAAAAAGTTCACTTATAATACGATTTTGGATCTATATGACTGCAGCTTAGTGATCAATTGGTGACAATGTGATGTTCAACCCATGTCCTTACAATGTCCTCAAAAGATAAAGTAACCAATAAAGAATAGAGAGCAATCAATACATCTGTACAAGCAAGCTTAGTCTAACTTACTCTTCAAAGATACTATTCACTATATTGACCTACGAAATACAAGTGGAGACATGAAAGATGAAACAATCAGTGGCATATCTTTTGGCTAGAAATATTTTGCTAAATTATAGGCCCATTATTCTTATGCCAAATATATACTTTGCAGAGGAGGACCAATGATGAGAATGTAAATAGAGAAGATACAATATTTTTCCACTTAAATGTAAATAGAGCTATTATAGGTATGTGTGTGGCTCATGGTAGGGTGTTGGGTTTGGTTCAGGATATATTTGAAGTGATGGTGGTAGTTGGTAATATGGGAGTGGTTGTGGCTCAAAACATGATTATTGGATTTACATTCTCTTAACATATTGCTTTAGAAAGCATTTTATCTCATTCAATTTCTCCTCCAAGGTAAGGATTATTCACTGCTCCATTGCTTGCAAAACCATAAGAACCATACTCTTGGAAACTAAAATAAAGGTTAGTGCTCATGTTAGCTCAAGTGAAAGTGAGTAAAATAAAATAAAATGCAAGAGGAAATAAAAAGCTACTCTAAAATGACATAAAATAACCAATGAAAAGCTATGCAAGGTATTGGTGGATGATGGGATGCAAAAACAAAAAAAAAGACAAGCATGAAAATATGAAGAAATGCAAGAAAAATCAAAATAAATTGAAAAAGTGGTCTAGACGGTAGAATTTGGCAAAAATAGGGTGGGGCTCACTAAAGATAGTGAGTCTTGCTTAGAATGCCCAAAATACTTGGGATACCAAGTTTCATGGCAAAGCTGAGATGATTCAAAACGGACAGCACCTATTTTTAGTAGCAAAAACACTGTAAACAACTAAAAAAGTGAAAAAAATATGATGAATGCAAGGATGCTCAAATATGTACAGGTATATACAAGCCTATTAGCACCAATATCCAACAAGCGCCAAAATTTGGTAGAGACTAGAGTATCGCGTCTCTAGCTCTAACAAATTAACAAATTTATTTAAAACCGAATAGCACTAAAAATGTAACATAACGGTGCAACTCAAATCGTCTCCCAACAATATTGATGAACTAATAAACTATATAATAAGGGGGTTTTTAGTGAGTGCATCAAACAAAAATATAATATAAACTAAAACAAGGAAATAACTAACAATTAACTAAAACACTAGCACAAGGATTTCCTAAGCCTAGAATTCATCTATCCTTGACAAACACATTTCATCAAACACATGGTAGGTGACTAACTTGTGCCTAGAATCATGCAATCACACAACCTTGACACCATAATTCACTTAGCAATCAATCAATCACCAAGCATTTAGCTAGCATATAACACTTAAGTAATTGAGATCTTAATCCCTAAATGCATACACTAACTTGAGCACCAACTACATTAGTCTAACCTCAATCAAGAATTAATCTCAATTTCCTAAGCTAACCAAGCATTCATTAATCAATCAACTAATTCATGCCTAATCAGCAATCTCAATTATGCATCCAACCCACAATCATGAATTAGCATACAAAATCAAGATTCATTCCAACCACATACTCATACATTCACATATCATAATCAATCAACTAATCAACATAAACATATGAGGAATGAAAGGAATGTGAGAGAAGGAAAATCAAGAAACCAAACCATGTATTCATTGAATATGCAAGCCTCAAGACAAACCTTTGGACTTGGAGAATCCTTAATGCTAGTTACAAACTCACTCCTCCATAGAGAAGCTACAATAAAAATAGAAAATAAAACCTAACCAAAGAGAAGAAGAGAGTGGGTGAGGAAGAAGATGGGTCAAGAGGAGGAAATGGAAAGGTGGAGGAAAGAGGAGGAGATGGGAAGAGATGGAGAAGAGAAGGAGAGCTTAACCTAACCTAATTTAAGCTATTTTGAACTAAGAGGTCGTGTTATCTTATAAGATTTTTTGGGATCATTTAAAGACTAAAAAACTCATTAAAACACGTCCTGGACTGTACAACTCACTGTAGCGACCCTAGCTCACTCCAGTGAGCCTGCCTGAACCAAAAGTTGCAAATGGCAGCACAGGGGTCACTACAACGACCCTGGCTTCCTGTAGTGAGTTTTATCAAGTTTTGACCCCTGAAACGACAGAATTAGCTCTTGGTTTCTTCATGAAACTTGTAGACCTTTTTCTTCTCTTCAAAATGGATACCTTATTTTCCTAATTTGGACTCCGGATGAGATAGATATACACTGATTATTGAAGCATATCCAATATGAAAATTTAGCACCTTAGTTCTGACTTTTGGACTTATTTTGACCAGCTATCTTTTTTATCCGGCTTTGAGCTCTTCATGAAAGTTGTAGATAATCCTCTTACTTTCCTACAAGACAAAGATCATAAGTTTTAGAGGTCTACAACTCTAGTTAAGCATCAAATACAAAACAATGCCATAAGTGCAATTATGCAGAAAATTCTCATTAATGCTTAAATCAATGTTCAAACTCAAATATGATGCAAATGCATATAATTAAGCATAAAAAAGAGCTAGGACACTAAGAATATAGTACAAAATATGTATATAAATGCATACTTATCAAGGACCAATGATGAGAATGTAAATAGACAAGATACAATATTTTTCCATGCATCTAAATTTAAAAAGGATAAAAAAATCACTTAAATATAAAGAAAACAAGTCTCCCTCAGGACCAGATTCTTCATCCAATACTTTGAAGAGGACAACTTAGGATCAAAACCAAGCATTACTATACCAATTCAATAATCTAATGTAATAAAATGGGATTAGAGAAGGGTACTTATGGTTGTGTAGTTGCAAATACACATATAAACTTACTTATACAATGTGAAGCCCTTTTATTCTTTTCAAGTACTAATTCCAGAATCAAATAGAAGAATAGATAATAACCTAGCATACTTGCTCTAAGAAGACCAAAGTAAACTACTCATCATCCCTTCCCATACATATAATGATTACAAAGATTTTGAAGTTATAAAAATCAAGTTACGTGCAATCCAATTCAGCATTCAGTGAACTTCGAAATGGTCGTTTGTTTATATGTAAGCATGGTTAGTTAATTATAGATGATTAGTAATTAAACAAGATTTCATCTAAATCCGTAAGTGTATACAACTCAAGAATAAGGAATGAAGAAATAAATTAAATCAGCATGTCTAAAATGATTGCATGTGAGGAGTTAATGAAGGGTTGCTAATAATGAACATATTAACAGAAGTTGATGCTTACTTCCTCATCATATCAAAGGTAATAATGCTAAGCCTCTGGAAATTCCTTGGGTAAGTAGTAATAGCTTTGAATTCCTGAAGCATGAATAGAAAGAAGCTCAACACATTCAATGTGCATAGAATGCTGAAACAGATATCATGGCAGAAAAAAGAATAAATCATTGGAAGGTTAGTCATAATTACACGGTTGGTACCTAATAAAGAAATATACATAAGTGAGGCATGGAAGCAGTAAATCTATCGCTGATTACACTATTAACTAAATCTGTTGGTAATAAACATGATACATCATATCAGATTTTATATATACATAAACATTGTATCTTTTGTGTGAACACCCGTTTGTCCGACCCATAAAACAAAGATAAAAATTTTGCTAGCATACTCACGTTGGTAATTTATTTTGATGAGTGAAATTGCAAACCGTTTCAAGTCTTGTCTATAGTTCCTTGTTGTATGTAATTCAAATTCAGTTTAGATTTTTTTATCCCATTTTTACCATGGTTTTACATTTCTTGTTCATGTGCATAAAAAATGAATGAAAAAAATCCAATCCATTACACTCCATTGCATTTTATTTTACAATTAACAATAAAAGATAAAATAAAGAAAAGGAGGGAGGAGTCACGGACTCCATTCCATGCCAACATTCATTCCCTGACAAAAAAAAGCATGGTCACGAGAAGCAGCAGGACAACGGGAGTATCAGAAAAATCAAACAAGAGGTGGTGGACATCATGATGGTTTCCTCCTCACTGTGGGCAAGATGTTAATTTTCTTTCTGTGAAGGAGGTGCAGAGCCCAAGAGAGCGTGAATGCTCTCACCCTTTCATCAGCCACCATCATCCTCTCCCATTATAATGATCACCATCACTCTTCAAAAAAAGAGGATGACCATTATCATCAGCAAAAAAAATAAAAACACAAATATATACAAGACATAGAAAGCCAAAAGGAGGAGAACCTCCAAAGAACTGCCACAATTTCAGCAAGATAATTCAGTTCAACAACCAAAAAGGAACAAGGTAAACTCGCTGCAACAACATCATCATCATAAAGAAATTTTTAACAAAATCCAGAGAGGAAAGAGGGAGAGGCCACGGCGGCCTCCTTTCCGTCACGTGGTCTCCACGAAATCTCCATACAACTCCATTATTTTCACTCCATCACAACCAACCGCCACCATAGTCACCTCCTTGGCCGCTCCATCTTCTTCCCTCAAATCCCACCACCAAGCCATCCACCTGAAATTTCATTCCCAAGCTCAAACCAAATACACATCCCAAATCCTCCAAACCCAAAGCAAAAAGAAAAACCGAACTCTGAGGGAGAGTGTGCCTGCCGGTGCCGCCGTCCCATCCGCATGACGTCGCTCGAGGCGCCTTCTCCCGCCCAGCGAAGATCGTTCAGATCGGCTGACAGGCGACCGAATCGGTACCCACCGGATACCGCCCACCCTCACCACAACGGCCTTATCTCATCCAACCACCGTCACGGAGTCCGAACCCAATCGACTTCATCCCAGCAGTGTCTTCCCACGTGGCCAGAAGCTGTGAGCCTCTCCCTCCCTCGATCTTGCTTCCACGATCTTGTTCCTACCGCCGTCACTTGGCCGATCTTTGGGGCAACCCCAACTCCGCTCCTCAACCACCACGCACCTCCCTTCCTTCCCTCAAGACGAAACCAACCCAGCCATGTAGAACCTCCTTCGCAGCGGATCGGACCTCAGGGTCCACGAACAACGGCGACCAAACCTTCACTCCGCGTCGAGCTGACCCACTCTCAGCTTTCAAGGGTGCTCAAGGTCCACACTGTGAGAGACGTCCCATCCTTCGGTTTCTCGCCTCCCATAGTGGATCGGCCTTGCGCCAGAGCTCCATTGCCCACCATCCCCCTTTTGCTCTCTTGCTCTTTTATTTCTTTATGTCGTGAATATGTGTTTGACAGAGACGATAGTTATGTCCTTGTGTGTGAACGTGGATAATGGGGGTTTAGTTTATGAATGTGTGAGTGTATTAATATTAGTGAGTAAGAAAGTTAATATGTGTGTAAGAGAGAGTGATAGTGAGCTGTGAATTAGTGTGTGTATTTGTGTTAGTATTAGTGTGTGGGTGTTAAAAGTAGAATTACATTGACGGGATTAAGTTAATAAATTTATATTTATAATTTGAGTTTAAATGAAAATAAGATAAAATAAATAAAGAATTTTTAGTTATAAGTTTGAGTTTTACTTCTAGTTACATTCTGAATTTATGTTATTTTATTGAAATAGTTTTTTTAGATTTGTTTGTTTTAATTTGGATTTATTTATTTAATTTAGTATTTGTTTGATATTTGAACTTTAGACTTGTCAGTTTAAGATTTGGTTTAATCTAAAGTTTAAGAAAAAAAAGGATTCATTCCATCTTCGTACATGGGATAAATACTTGAGTGTTTGTTTTATTAAAGAAATTTTATTTAATTTATTAATTGATGAATTGTTTTAATAAATAAATAAGAATTAATTGAGTCGAGACGGCTTATTAATTCATTTGGAATATTTTCATTGCCACTGATATTCAAAATTTCTTTTAAAAGAAAATAATAATAAAATCAATCAACCTAAAATTATTTTCTCAAACTACGTGACTTGGTTCCCCATTGCAGAAGATACGTGAGAGGGTTGAATCCTGTCAAGTCAAAATTAAATTTTTGTAATTTTTGTCTTATTTATAAAATTTTTTATGAGGTATTTTATTTAATTTAAATAATCGTTTCTTTAAGAAATATTTTATTTCAAATAAAAAGGGTTAATTTAGCCGGGAATTTTAACTGGACATTGAACGTTTGTGACAGCTTGATGTTAAATTTTCTTTAAAGCATGTTCTCTTTTATATTTTATCTGATTTTGTACAAATATCAAAAATAAATTTTTATCTTATTTGTAAATATTTATAATTCATGAGAGATTTCCATTTTCATATATTTTAGTTTAAATTTGTTACTTATTTGTGAAATATTGTATTTTGAATAAAAAATGTTAATTTAACCATGACGGTTGTTAACATAGTATTTGAACACAGTTGTGAAGCTTGGTGTTCCTCTTTTTTAAATTTTGTTGTAAATAAAATATAAAAATGAGTATTTTGAAATGTTATTAATAATTTGCACAAATCAATTAAGGTCCGTTTAAGGACGGGTGTACTAGGGGTGCGTAGGATTAAATCCCCTTCCCTATGCATAACAAACAGAGCTAAGTCTGGTTTCAAAGACCAATTTTTAATAAAACGGGTTTTTCCATATTTTCCCAATTAAATAAACTGGTGGCGACTCCAATTTTAAAGAAATAATTTTCGGGTACCGTCGCGAATCCAACTTGACATTTTATTTCCATCTTTAACCAAAGCCTTTATACATCAAGTTACTTTGGAAAATAGTAATACAATAGCAAAGAAAGTAAATAAACTTGATTATAACATAAAGGGAATTCAAAACCATCTACTGCTTCCTTAGAAATTTCTTAAGAACAACACTGTTTTATCTTTTATACCTTTAACACTAAACCTTTAATTCAACAGCTGCATATATAATCTGAAGTACCAGCACTAAACTAAAAAGGCTAGAGCTCCTAGATGTTTCTTTGTATGGGTTTCCATAGGAATTATTGTCTAGAAAATTTTATAAAGGAGCATCTAGACTTGATAAAATACTAGAACCTTCTAGCCATATTGCAAGTCGGCTTTGCCGACATTTACAGCCTATAAAAAGGCTTTGAGATGTATTTATGTATGTGTGTAAGAAAGTAGAGCAATTGTGAGTGTAGTGCAAACTGTGAGCAATTAGTGCATCTTGTGATAGTGTGCTTGAACTAAGTGCAAGACCGTGAGAGTGTGTGCTGAGAGCTCCACAAGTGAATTGTTTAGTGTGTGCAAAGTGCAAGTAAGGTGTAGTGAGGTCTTGTGTCTTTGTAGTTAGACAAGGCATTATTTATAAAGAGTAGTGCCTCCTTCCTCTAAGTAATCCACAACCATACCAACCAATGTATTCTATTTGGTTCGTTTATTGATTTTAAGGATAAATTTAATTGATCCAAACAATAAATATTATTTCAATTCGGTTTGGTTATGTTTGATTATATTTGAAGAATAAACGGACCAAACCCATTTTATATGATTTGGATTGGCTTAGTTTTCGATTTTGAAAATAAGAATCAAAAACCAAACCCAACCGATTGGTTTACAAAATAAGAATCAATACAAACCAAATTATTTTGGTTTTGACAGATTTTCGATATTTTTTAGATTAGTCTTTATTTTATTTTGGTTTGGATCAATTTTTAATGCCCTTATCAAACATACCCTTAATATAAGTATTTTATATGAAAATTTGTATGCATTGTCAACATGAAAAAAGTTTTGCACAAACATCCAATTGAATCAACTATCCACTATTTTTTATTAATAATTAGTGTTCAACCACTCCAATGAAGGGGAGAAATACAAAAGGAATATAATTGATAAAAGGAATTTATGTCACTTATCTTGCTACCAAACCTTAATTTTTTACATGATTTTTACTATGCAATTAATATGATTAATTGAGATTTGATCTATTCCTCATTATGTGATTTAATAGAATTATTAGTTTTTGCATTAATTTTTGGAATAATTTGTAAGCACACCTTGCGTTTGACTTGTGTCTTTGAGTATGGTTTTATGCATAGGGTTTTGGATCAAGTGCAAAGTGTCAAGAACAAAACTAAAGACTCTCGGGAAGGCTGGGAAAAAAAGGAATAAAAACCGTAGAAGCTCCCTCGGTGAGACTAGTGCTCATTTACTGAGCACTCATGCGATAGTGGACCGAGAGCTATTATTTGTTTTTTACCCAATTTGACCCATTTTTAGAGAGCAGTATTTAAGGATTGTTACAGACTTTTACCCTAGCTTTTTACTCATTTTTTGCTTTTAGTTGCTATTATTCTCTCTACATCTCTCGCTTCTTCTTCTTTTCTCTCTTTTAGGGATTCTATTCCTGAAAGTGTTTTGTTTTGGAGATTGTGCAAGGATTATTGCTATTATTTTCAGGTTCTCCTCTATCTTTATTGTTGTAATCCTAAGAGATGAGGAGTAGATTTCTTTACTAGTGTAAGAGTTTTCAAATGGACTGGGATAATGTTTGAGGCCCTTTTTTGATATTAAATTCATTGGTTTTCTAATGTTCTAAGTTTCTATTCCTATAATTATTATAGTGATTGCTATAATTTTTATTGAGATAACTAAATTGATGATCGTCGTTTAGGAAAACACTTTGGCTATAAATTGATAGATATATTATATTGCTATATGTTTGAGGGAGAACATTAGAAGTAATTTTCTGATTGGCCTTAGGCTTAGCAATTGGTTCATTAAATCAATGTGATTTCTAAATAAATTGAGATCTCGTTTATTGATTACTTGCATCGGTCAAATTCTAGGAATCGATTGATCACTAGTAAAATTGCTAGTAATTAATTACTAATAGCCACTAATGGATTCAATATTTAGTCAATAGTAATTAATTTCTAATCCTAGGAATATCTTACACTTGTGTCTTCTTTTCTATTACTATTATCCCGGTACTATTATCTTTTAATTTTAATTGTTATAATTTCATTCTTCAAAACTTCCAATTTTTCCAACTAAGTATTAAACCTTCTTGAGAGACGACCTAAATTGTATCATATATTATATTTTTTTATATAATTTAATATTAAAATAAGAGGCTGGTGATAACTTTCATTCAATAATCCATCCACCAAGTCTATAATCCACAGAGATAGAACATATGTCACCGGACAAAAGAAGAAACAAGGAGGAACTAAGTCAAAGGGATATGAAAAGCACCTAGCACCTATAAGAGATACAAAAGACCAATCCACCAAAATAAGAATAGCACTAGCATTATAGTAACATAAAAACTCCACTTTCACCAACAACTCCAAAAACCACAAAATCCATTCTGTACAAAACATTACAGCATGATCCCAACACCACCACATCTTTTACATAAATAACATATAATTCATGCTCAGGGAAGGAATCTCCATACAATAATTGTCAGAGCATTTCCCAGGCCAGCTCCTTTGACATTTCCGTCAAGGCTAGCCTAAGAAATAACGAACATACACACAAGAAGAATAGAAAAGGAGATAGAACAGAGAGCACACAGAACAGAGAGCACACACAAGAGGCTTCAACATCAGCAAATTCACCATGTCACCCCCACACACAAAAAAACACATGACACCCCCACACACTTTGATGAACACCACACCCAAACACACACACACACACTGCCAGCGCCAATACACGCTGCCCATATACCCCATATCAAACCCAATGACTAGATTCACACACACCTAGCACCAAATACATCCCATAATAGGATCTGGAAATTTTGTACTCAATACTTTTTTGTACTCCCTTCTTTTCTTTATCCTTTTCTTTTCCTCTTCCTCTTTTTTCCTTTTTTTTTCTTTTCCCCTTCTCTTTTTTCCTTTTCACACAGCAATAATCATTACAGAAAGTCATCGACTGGATCTTAACAAAAAAAACAGAAGGAATACAAACTGAATCTTATGCACGGTTGTTGACTAGATAAACCATGCATCACCTACATTACAATATTTATGCTAATAACATCCTCGTCATTGCGCAAATATGGATAACAAAACACAAGATCAGGAGAAAAAAACCCTAGCGCCATGACAAAACAAAATGACCTGATAAGCCAAAGTACTCAATACTTTCCATATGTGAACAACTTATCAACACAACACATTCTCTACACAATTAATTTGAAACTTTATAACTTAATAATGCATGCCAATTAAGTAAAACTCTGATTAAAGATGTTGTAGGTATATTAAAATAAGATCCTTAACTTTGCTTTTAGATCAAATTCTAGTCCTCAAAAGTGTCAGGTAAAAATTAGATTGCAAGAATTAAAACACAACTTTATCCTAATCAAGGGTTGAGACAAGGGACCCCATGTCTCCTTGTTTGTATGAGTGTTCAAAGAATTACATTGACTTGATGAACCGAAAAATTCAAATTGAAATTATGAAATTGGTTTCAATAATCATTTTATTTTGGACTAAAATCCAAAATTAGTTCTTAGGTTTATAATGGGGGGATAAATTAGTTCCTCAATTTAGAAAATCCCATATTGTCCCTCAAATTTTATAAAAGGGAATAAGTTAGTTTTGTCAAATATTGCTAGACTATTAGCAAAATGTTATGTATTATATTAATTTGTTTACGTATCCTGTTAATTTTTCAGTAAGTTATAACTTGCCTCATTTATTTGTTCTACAGAACAAATGCCAACATTAAATCAAAATTTTACTTCTATGGTGAGATCAGATGAAAAAAAGGTTTAAACGACTTCATTTAGAAGAGTGAAACAAGTTAAATCTACCATAAAAGTTAACAGTACATATAAATAAGTTAATAGTACATAAGTAAGTTAATAGGACACAGCTTATACGACAATTTACAAAGAGATTAACTTGTCCTCTTTTATAAAATTTGAGGAACTAATATAGGATTTTTAAATTTGAACTAATTTGTAAACCTGAGGGCTGATTTTTGGGTGTTAGTCTTTATTTTAAGGCAAAAACGAACCAAACTAATCACTTTTGATATGGTTTTCAAAGTTAGCATCTTTCAACTTGAAACTTGAACACTCAACCTATTCACTTGATCAAATATTTATATTTACATTTATTTTTAAACGTTCAAAGTTTTTCTCTTAAACATTTTAGCAATGAATTACTTCTATCATTTATATATTCACAATATTATTAAGAATCTCATAACCAAGCCAATACTATTATCACTTGTTATAACGACAGAAGCTTTGTAAACTGCATTTTTCTTTTCACTTCAACCAAATGACCTTACCCATACCATCCAATCTTGATTGGATTACTTTGGAATTTGGATTTGTTTAAAAAATTAAAAAAATAAATCAACCCACTATATTGGTTTTGATTTTTTTTCCTTGAACCCTAACCAACCATCCCCTTTACACCCAATCTATTTCTTTGAGCCTTGCATGGAAAAGCTCTCTATGATGATACAAAAAGGTGGAAGTAGGCAGGAAGTGATTAAAACTGAGCTAAACTAAGCCAAGTTAAAGCTTGGCTCGTTACTATTAGACTAAACTCATTAACGATCGAGTCTAAAATTCAAACTTTAACTTAGCTCACTAAAAGCTCATCGAGTTTGAGCTAGCTGATAAGTTAACTCATTTAAATATGAACCGAATATTTTAGCTTAAAATGTTAGAATTTTTACAATAAGTACGTGGCCTATTTTCAACATAATTTACATACCCTACACATGATACAAAAAATTATCAAGTTACATTAATTGTTCATAAACAACCCACTATAATATATATAATATTAAATACATACAATGTCATAACCCGATTACCGACATGAAGGAAATCTTATTCCCAGGTAAGCCTTATGACTTTTGAGTCGTGCTATATGCATAATTTAAATACCATTTTAAATTCCAAATCATAATCAATATATAAATTCTTCCATTTCATAAGTCAAGTTTGAAATCCATAATCATAAAATAGAATATAACTGAGTTGCTCTATATAAAACTATGAAACAATATAAATTTAAATATATGTTAATTTTGAATCATGATAGCAAAATACTATAATCATGCATGGTTGGGGACTCCACGAAATCACTTGAGAACTCTAAAAGAAATATAAATTGATGCTTAACTCTAAAGTGAAACTCAGCCAAACTAAAGTACTACTATCCTGAGAGGAGACTGAAAAGTATCAGAAGCGCAACTATACTTGTAAGGGGAGGAAAAGACGGGTGGATTTCATTTAAAATATGAGTAGATTCTTACCCTAACCCCCACATAGGACAACTAATAGGATAATACATAAATAATAAATTCAACATTGTAAAACAATTTATATTTAATTACACAATAATCCAAAATCACTAATTCGTGTAAATTATGATGAAGAGCAATAAACTAATAGAGAAATAGAAATATGAATATATATATATATAGTAATAATGTATATAGATGTACTTGAACTTGAAGAGCACCTAACAAGTATCCATGTTGGACAATTAACCAGGTTCCATTTGAATACTTGATAGGGTTAGATTGTCCTTGAACAACTTGGTAAAAAGGCTAGTAATCTTACGACTGTTAACTCATTATCTATTTCTCTATAACTACCGTACAACTAAAAATCATGAAAACTAAATGAATTCTCTATGTTGTAATAATTGGGCTCTAACTTCTGATTCTTGAAAAGCATGATTTCATAATGAAACATATAATTCCAGTAGATAATAAAACATGCCTGACAATAATAATAAATCCTACACTTAATCACGATCTATTTTCAAAGCAATATGCACAACAATTGTCTCATGAGTTTTCCCATATTTTTTCATGATTTCATTTGAAAACATGAATTATAAACTTGACATAAATTCATGTAAGCTCATATAATTTTCATACTCGTCATGAAATAATTTCTAAATTCATGTTCTAATATTTCCATGCAAAGGAAATATCACTAGTGGCAAGATATATTAGCTTTTTAATGTAGGAAGTGACACGGTTTATCACGACTATTAATAAGAAATGAAATGAGTAATTTGTTCACTTTTCCCTTTTATGACAACTATTCATTTTTATAGATTTGTTTATTCTGTTTCAGCAACGAGGGAAACTCATGAATCTGGTGTTGAAGAAGCCCCGCATTCAAAAGCTGGATTTTACTACTGTCATCATCTCTATGTGTTCTTTTTTTTTTTTCCAATCTTGTTGGGTTCAATGCTAATAAAGTTGGTTGTGGTGACACAAAAAGAAGGAAAAGAAACTTTCATTGAAGCCCTTTTTATTCATCTGACATGTAATAATATAGTCTTTTTAGAGTGCTTTTGAAGCAGGCACGTAGAGGAAGAGCTACGTGGTCATACTGGCCAGAGACAACTAGTATAGTGGTCCTATATCTCAATTCTCAAATGTTAAGATCTTATACCTTTGGGGTTGTAAATCTCTGATGCTTCGTTCCAATTTCCAAAAAGTGTGTAACAAAGCACAGCGAAAGCGAAATAACAAAAGGCAAAGGGGACAAGTGAACCCACCAACCCTCTTGCAAACCAATTGTGATCCTTCAGCCTTCTGTAATTTGTCTCCAAATGTATTTTGACGGTTTACGCAGCAAACCACCATAGAAGTAAGCGTGTATAAGAAGAAACAAAAACCAAAGAGGGGACTCCATTCTCGGCTCCCACACTTGTATTGAAATACATAACTTGAGATTCTTATATGCTCTTCAGATTCAAAGAAAGAAACATTTTGTTTTATACTATATATCATTGAAAAATTAATTTCATGATCATAGGTCATCATTGTTTTATACTATATATATATGGCTTAAATATTATTTTGGTCCCTAACAATTTTTTTGTTTCATTTTGATCCTAACATTTCCAAAATCAGTTCGTTTTAATCCTTACAGTTAGTCTATCTCAGTTAAATATTAGGTTGAGTAGCAAAAAACTACTTTATCTCATTCTATATAATAGCTACTAGTCATACAAGTTTATCATAATCACGTGTCAAAACTAATGTAAAATGAGTTAATAGATTGGATCAACGGGTTATTAGGTGAGAATTTTGACACATATGATCACTTTGTGCCTCGTTCAGTAGTGACTAACATATAGGGTTAAATAATGTGATTTGCTATTATCCAACTTAGTATTTAACAAACACAATCTAATTGTATGGAATAAAACTAAGCAATTTTTAAAATATTTGGAGCAAAATGAAACAAAAAATTTTTTTAGGTACCAAAATCAAAATTTACTTATTTTTCAAGAATTAAAATGATATTTAACCATATTTTTAATGTAAAAGTTAATACATGTAACATTTTTTTTTACTCTAATCTAATGGCAACTGCAAACTTCACATGTAGTACCAATAAACGAGGAAAAAAGGAGATCATTTCACTAGTGTAATAAGGTTTTTCAACTTTCAACAGTTAAGCAAAAGAGTTGCCTTTAATGAGTGTTGTTAAGCTAGTGTTTTTTTAAAGTGGGAGTGTAATTAGTTTGGTTAGTCATATCGTCAAATGACACGAGTAGAATCTGATTTGAACCAATTATGGTGCATTTGGTTCAGGTTTTAGATTTTAGTTTTTATAAGATTTTGTGAATGAAATATTAGAAATTAGATTTTATAATTTTCATAATTTTTAGTATTTCCTTTATAAAATCTTGAAAACTGTAAACTGAAAATAAAACTGTAAAACTGAAAATAAAAACTGAAACTAAACGTACCCTTATGGTATGTTTGTGAGTTTAGATTTTGAAGAAGAAGGAAATGGAGGAAAGGACTTATAATATAATTTTACACTACATGCCCTCCCCTCCCTTCCCTTCAAAATTAAAACTCACAAACATACTTAAAATCTTCGTTAAGTTTTCAATTTAATTTTCAGTTTTCAGTTTCATGATTTTTATTATTTCCTCACAAAATTGAAAAAATTCAACGCTGAAAAATGGAAATTGAAACTGAAACCTGAAACCAATCATGATTTTAGTGTTTGGTTCATTTATCGAATTTATAGGTGCTATACCTGATACCCGAGACGTAAATATTTTGCTCCTAATGCTATCCAACCTGTCTAACTTCCCCCCCTCATTCTCATATCGTTATCCTTTCTCTTTGAATAACGAACAACCAAAAAATAGTCTTGAAATTTTTTATTATATTTTTTTGGCAAAAATTATAAAAAAGATAGGTAATCCAATTATTTGATATGAACAAAACCTGCATTTGATTGATACGGTTTGATTTGAATTTTGTCAACAAATTTTATGAACCCAAACCAAATCAAACCAATAAAAATTTGATCGATTTGGATTTGTCTATTGCCCAAATTTGATCCGAATTAATCCCTTCATACTCCTTCAATGTGTTATGTTGAACTTTTAACACTGTCTTGGTCAAACAACTTTATGAACTTTTGTCATTTAAATCATCATCACCGAAGAACGTAATCATAGTTGTGAAAATGGTATCAAGGTAAAAGAAATAAAAGAGGGCTGCCAAGAATAGCAAAACAATGAAGAAAATGAGAGGAACTGGAATTGTATTGAACTCGAGAATGAGATAATGAATTGAGTTAGTTGGAGTATTACACAAGCTATTGCTTATATACAAATGGCAAAAAAAGGTGGTTAGTCTTAACTAAGAGCTGAATAAGATGGCCTAGCTCTAAGCACCAACAGAAAATTAACTAAACTTAGCTCTAACAATAAAAGGGACTAATGCTAACTGAAACAAACCAATCTTCCAACTAAACAACTAACTAGCTATTTGCTCCATCGGGGTAACCCCGTCCCCCGGGCAAGCTGGGTTGTGAAGATCATGCATCCCAAGCTTGGAGTGAAGTAGAGAGAATGGTCGTGGAGCAAGCGGTTTGGTAAGTATGTCTACTACTTGTTGGGAAAAGGCAAGAGGCAATAGATGAATGACCCTTCTTGAACGTTATCCCTCACAATATGGCAATCAATTTTGATGTGCTTTGTGGGCTCATGAAAAACTGGAGTAGCATCTGAATGGTAGATTGATTGTCACAAAACATTGCTCCTGGCTTGTTAAAATGGATACCAAAATCCTTGAGAAGAGCAAGTAACCATTGAACTTTACAGGTAGTCAATGCAGTGACCGATACTCAACTTTAGCCAATGATCTAACCATGATTTGTTGCTTCTTACTTTTCCAGAGATTAATGATGAACCAAAGAAGAAGTAATAGGCAGAGATGAACTTGTGTGTGTTACAACAAGCACCCTAATCTGAATAAGAAAATCCAATTCAAGTGAAGTTAGACTTTGCAAAAAACAGCAAACCTAAGGCAAGAGAACCCTTCAAGTATTGAAGAATTCCAAAGGCAGCTTGTGGATATACATCAAGTGGACAATCTAGGAATTGGCTTAGTCTTCTAACGCATAGCAAATGTTTGGTCAGTGTAGAATAAATATAGAAGGCGGCTCACTAAGGGCCTGTTAGTTTGAGTTTCCAGTTTTTATTTTTCATTTTAGATTTTAGCTTTTTAGATTTTGTGAAGGAAATCCTGAAAATTCTGAAATTACAAATGTCAGATTTCAGTTTTCATTTATAGTTTTCAACATTTCCTTCACAAAATCTGGAAAACTAGAAAACTAAAAATGAAAACTCAAACCAAACAGCCCTAATCTTCTATAACTAGATATGTCTAATAAAGGAGAGCTCAGAGTTTCAATAATTTAAGGTGATAGTCCATAGGAGTAGACATAGGTTTGACGCAAGCATACCATAATCGGAGAGAAGATCAAGAGTATACTTGTGTTGATAAAGAGCAATGCCCTTGGTGGTCAAGCAATCTCCATGCCAGGGAAAAAATTTTAAATTTTAAGTCTCCCAGGTCCTTTATCTTAAACTTGTCATCTAAAAGACGTTTCATATGCTGGATTTCATAAATATCATTTCCTGAAAGTACCATATCATCAACATAAACAAGGATGGTAATGAAATTTGTTGAAGTAGACTTGATGAGGAGGGAGTAATCATTTGGATTGAACATAGCCTAAATTTAGCAACACAGAGGTGAGCTTTGAATTCCATTGCCTTCTAGCTTGTTTTAGACCATATAGGGACTTTTAACTTGCAAACAAGTCCTTTATGAGTAGTATCAAGTCTTAGGGGAAGTTTCATATAAACTTCCTCAGCTAGACCACCATGTAGAAAGGATGTGTTTACACTAGCTGATGTAAATACCATCCTTTTTCAACTACAAGAAACAAGAGGATTCTCAAAATAATCATCTTGACGAGGGCTAAAGGTTTCTAAGTAATCTATAGCATTAGTTTGAGTGAACCCTTTTGCCACTAAGCGAGCCTTATGTCTTTCAATTGACCCATCTGGATTGAATTTTACCTTGAAAACCCATTTATAGTTGATTACTTTCTTACCAGGTGGAAGAATGGTGATTTTCCATGTTTTTGTTTTGCTTAAGAGCATTCAACTCAGCACTTATAGCATCTCTCCAGCACTCTTGAGTCATAGCATCCTCATAAGTTTAGGGTTCAATTGAGGCCTGCAATGGAAAAATGTTTGTGGTTAGTGGATTAAGGCATCATATGAAAGGAACTAAGATAGATGATACCTTGGGTAAGATTTGGGATCTAACTTGATGGTGGCTAAAGTGAATTGAAAATCCTGAAGTGTGAAGGAAATTTCTTTGTTCTGGTGGATTTTCTTAAAAGTTGTGACTGTGTGGGAAGAATAGGGTAAGATTGATAATCTATAGATGGTGCAGAAGAAATAGGCTAGTCAACTATGGCTTGTGCTTCATTGTCTACAGCTATGGTTGATATGTCATGGAGTAGATATGTGGAATGCTAAACTAATGTTTCAAATGGAATATGTGATATGTTTGAAGGTATAGTAGGTGATGGATGAAAAAAATATATCAGGTGTGGGTTAAAGGGTCATATGTGGGTGTAGGAAATGAGTAGACAAGTTCTATAGATGTGGCAAATGACGTAGTTAGCTCAATGGTGAATGGAAAAACATGTTCACAAAAGATAACAGTCCTTGAGAGAAATAATGTATTTATGTACAAATCTAATAAAAGAAACCCTTTTGTACCACTTTTAAATCCAAGAAAAACACACCTTTTAGGTCTAAGATCTAGCTTCTTTCTATTAGATTCTAATGTTGAGGCAACTACTAAACATCCAAAAAAGTTAAGATGTGCAATATCAGGTAAAGTTGAAAAAGAAGTTGATAAGGAGAATGATTTGAATGATGATGCTAGGAATTCAATTTATTAAATGCACAAGCATTAGCTATAGTAAAATTGTAGAAAGGTTTCACATCAAGGCCCTAGTAACTTGAAGAATATGTTGATGTCTTCTTTCTACTAACCCATTTTGTTGGAAGGTTTCAACACATGTAGTTTGATGCAAAATGCCCTTAGTTGCATAGAAAGAAACCAATTTGAATTATGGGCCATTATCTTCTACAAATGCTCTTGATTTTAGATTGAAATTGTGTTTCAACAAATGCAACAAATGAAGGCACAAGTAATGACACATCATATTTAAGTCTCATGAAGTAAACACATGTGAATTGAGTCTTGTCATCTACGACTATTAAAAAATATTTAAAACCATTAACAGAAGTATATAATGATCCCCATATATCTATATGAATGAGATCAAAAGCTTTTACTGATTGAGTGGTACTTAGGAAAAAAAAGCCTATTTTGTTTGGCATATTGATAAGTGTCATAAGGTTAAAAACTATTTGTACAAGGAATGAATGAAAAATCATGTTGCATTACATTTAGCCTAGATCTAGGTAGGTGTCCTAGTCTTAAGTGCCATAATGTAAAAGCTTTATTTGTGAGGGTTTAATTTGACATAGTAGTAGTGGCCAAAATTGTATCGTCAATGATGGGAAAACTTCAGAAGGTTTAAGCACATATAAGCTTCCCTTCAAGTCAGTTGCACCAATCTTCCTCATGTTCATGTAATCATGTATCTCACATCCATTATTAGAGAAATAAAATCTATGGTTTAGTTTTGAAATTGCCTTGGAAAATGAGAGAAGATTAAATGTGAAAGATGGTATGTAAAGGACATTTGTAAGATAAAAGTCTTTGGTGAATATGATGGTTCCAGAAATGGTGGCTATAGTGTGAGAACCATCAGGGAGTTTAATTACTATTGGTTTAATTCTTGTATATTGAGAAAAATTTCTAGGCAATGGCATACATGATTAGTTGCTTTAGCATCTATTACCTAAGACCTAGAATCAACTATTGTGCAAGCAACGACTATGTTTATGGTAAAAGATAGGGTGTGGACAGGATCTATTTGTTCAGAGAGGTGATTGGCTGAAGGAGGGAAGGCTGTGATTTGGTTGGCAGAATGAGAAATTAGTGACTCTTGATGCTCAAGTAGAGGTACAAGTGCCTTGCATTGCTCTGGAGTAAAGCCAAAAGATGAATTACCATTACTTTGCATCTGGTTTGAAGCTTCAAGATTGATATCTTCAGTTTCTTTAGTCACAGGTTTATGAGATCCTGGCTTAGGTTTGAGGTAATGGGGAATTCCATGCTTTTTATAGCATGTATCAACAATATGTCCTTGTTTTCCACAAAGGAACATATTTTAACTCTTGAATGCCCTGACTTGTGGGTTTCTACCACCAATGTTTGAGTATTGTCCCCGATTACCCTTTTCTTTGCAACCCTTGAAGATGGACCATCCTGTTATTTGAATTGCTCAAGAAAGCTGATTCAGCCACTAGAGTTAGAGTATTCGTCACCGCTCTTGTTGGTGCAGCAGGGATAACGTTGTATCAAGATCTGGCAAAGGTTTCATGAGTAATATTTGTAACACCCTAACTTTCACCTAATACGCTTGAGTCGCATTCGGCTAGTTATTAGCGGTTACGTCTTCGTTTTAGAACTTGATCTGGCTTTCTTTAAAATACGAGTACTAAAAATACGATTAAATTTTTCTTTTTGAACTTAAGACTTAAAATGCGAGCCGCATGCGCATAGGGACCAACTTCTAAACAAGAAAACATACATCCAAGTATACATCACCATAATAGTCATACATAAATCATAGAATAAACGCAACATAACTTGTAATATTATATTATAATCATAACAAAACAACGATGCCCTTATGAATATAAGGACACCTCAAGATACTAAATACATCAGGTAAGGTTAACTAACGCTAAACATAATTATAAACAGGCTAGACTAGTCTTCAAGCTTCCATTGCGCCCTCTTGACCGATGTACGTAACTCCTATGCTCGCGCTTCAAGGAAGATCACGAACATCCGCCTCAATTCTCTGGAGATGACACGGGAAGGAAAGACAAAGGGGGTGAGAATACTTATACAAGATTCTAGTAGGGCTCCCTGACTTTAACACAAGTGTCATCGTCGTCATCCCAGCCACTTCGGGTTTTATTATAAAAGAGGGGTTCATGCATAGGTTCAGTTTTAATTTCTCAAAGCTTATTATCCGAAATGGGTTTCTTTTAGCATGAGTCTTGATGGTATGAATGTAGGATATTTTATGTATGCATGGCAATACTTGAGCATGACAGTACTCGTAGATAACACATATCACTTAATCAAAGCATCAATGAAACATATGCATGTACGTCTTTTACTTTTTCATACTTGAACTCCGTGAGTTCCTTTCATAACTTTTCCATTTTTCCAATTTTCCACCCTCATCATAGCCACCAAAATCCATCCAACATGCCACCCCAGCATTTTCTCATAGCCACCAAAACTCCAAATACACCCATCGCCTAGGAATTGAGCTCAAACCTAACTAGTCGTCACTTGATTTACATGGGGAAAAAGAGGGGATTCTCATTTCTTCTTGGATCACCCCTACAACCCTTAACTCGGGAAGTCATAATGGGATCATTTCCTCATTAACATATCTTTTTTCTTGGATCACCCGTACAACCCTTAACTTGGGAAGTCATAATGGGATCATTTCCACTTTATCATATCTTGTATGGATGCAACATAAGCATACAACCATAGAACATCATATAATATATCCTCTACTCATAGCTCATATTCTCATGCACCTCAAGCATAGCATGCCACATCACCACAACAACATGTTACAAATACACATATGGTCTCATGTTCATGTCATTAACACATTCACATCATCACGAGTATATCCACTCGGTCTCATTCTCACATCACACCTTCTATTTCATAGTGTCTTATGCTTTGGCCCTTATGGGTCTTAAACTTATGTTCTAATTATCCTAACTTTCATTATGGATTTTTATAACACCTAAGGGATCATTACTTACAATTTTCACTAAGGTTTATGTTCACTAATATATCCAAACAGCTATGCATTGCTTAGGCAAAATTATCATACGCTTACGGGTCCTGAATCTCCGTCTTTGACCCTTGCTAAGTTCCGTCTTCGCCTAAGGCCCTATATTTAACTCCTAAATCAATTATGAGGGATTCCTACACAAATCCACTAATTATAAACCATTTTTCTTAAGTCCAATTATGCTGGAACAGAATTACAAATTTGTGCATCCAAGTGTTCTAGAATTCACATTTTAAGTCCTTTCTAGTTACTTGTTCTTTCCTAACTTCTCTAAATCGTTCCTTGCTTCACTCAAACATAATTTTACACATTTTAACACCATAAAACAGAATTTATACAGTGTCCAAACATAAGAGGGCAGAACTGAAATGTAAAGCCCATAAAATCACATAATCTCATGAATTAAAGTGCATACAAATTGCTAGTTTCTCTTGGAATCATCTTAGGAAACTCAAAACTCTTTTAGAAACCAATTTATCTCATTAAAATCATAAAAATATATGCTAGGTCAGTAGCTAAATTATTTGGCTCAAAGAATGGATTTAGAACATAAAACTCTGTTCATAAAGCTCCTTGAATACATCTAACCTTAGAAAAATTCCAAGACTTAGACTATGGGCACTTATGATTAGATGAACTCATCCAAGTCCATCATCATCATCACAAGGCTGAAAATGGCATTTTTGAAATGCCTC
This sequence comes from Dalbergia oliveri, assembly GCA_030441495.1. Taxonomy (NCBI): domain Eukaryota; kingdom Viridiplantae; phylum Streptophyta; class Magnoliopsida; order Fabales; family Fabaceae; genus Dalbergia; species Dalbergia oliveri. The sequence goes on along the minus strand of JAMLFY010000005.1, from coordinate 16,052,728 downwards.
CATTTTCTAAAACTTTATGCAAGATACTTGGGCAAGTCTTTGAGCTCTAGGACATTTAAGTGATGACATAAACTTAAACATGATATGCACTCATTTTATTCTTCATTAGAAAGTAAAGTGAGAGCATAAAATAAATATGAGATGCAACCTCATTATTATCTTTAAAGATTAAGTGATGACTTGAAATATAAACATGAAATGCAAGCTTGAAATTTAAACATGATAATGCAAGTTCATTTATTTATTCTTGAGAGTTTAGTGATGACATCAAAATAAACATGCTATGCAAGGCATAAACATAAACATGAGTGCACTTCCATTTTATCTTACTAGAGCTCTTACAAGACTTTAAAGGAACATCATAACCTTAACCCAATATGCATCTTAACAACATAAAGTGAGCTTTAGAGTTCTTAGCACCTAGATCTCAAAGAAGTCTTTGGTTTTGAACTTCATCATCAAGCTCAAGAAAATAGACACAAAGCTCAACACTTTGTCTAAACAAAATATATAGAACTAAGTCATATTCTTTATTTTATTGCTCATGGGCTTCAATCTAGAGTAAAACTCTTAAAACGGCCCACCAACTTTAAGGTTGGCAAGGGTAAGCTTAGAGCTCTTTGAAATCATGTGATTAATTTTCTTTAACAAAACTTTTGTGATCTACTTAACATTTTTAGCAAACTTTGTTCAAACCAAGGAAGATGAAACCGAAAACATCAAGGGCAAAAGGAAGAGAAAACCGAAATCTTAAGGGAAGGAAAGGAAGAAAACCAAAAACATAAACATGAAGAGAAAAGGAAAACTCAAGTATGTATGGTCCAAGACCAAGTTGTTTCAAGCTTTAGAGGTTTCTCACATGACAACAACAAGTCATTATCTTGAAACCTCATCATCAAGCTCATGTTATTTTCATAAAAGGCCTCTTGGCCGAAATGAAAAAGGAAGAAAGAAAAGAGTTTGAACCAAGAGAAAACTAGAACTTTTCTTTAAGAAAACAAGCAAAACTTGAAAACAAAACCCCTACCTAAGGAAGTCTTGAAAGAAATGAAAGAAAGCTTGGATCCTTGATGAAATGAGAAGACAAAATCTTCTCTTGGATGGCAATGAGGATTCGGCCAAGGGGAGGACACAAGGAAGATGATTTTCCTTGAGAAAGTAAGCTTGGAAATGGAAAGTTTAAGTGTTTGAGAGGTGGTTTGAGGTGAGGAAGTGGTGGTTCAAGGTTGTCTATGGTGGTTTGTGGTGGTGGAAAGGTTTCTTTGATAGTGGAGGAAAAAGAACAAGATGAAGAGAAAGTTAGAAGAAAAGAAAGAAAATGCAAGAAAGCTTAAACTTGGCAAAACTTCTAAAGTGTAACCAAGTTCTCTAATGCTTGGTATTTATAGAAAAATTTCAACAATGAGGCTGCAAATGAAGGAGGATGGCCGAAGGTATTCATGGCCTTTGGGGAGGAAAATATCTTCAAACTTTAGTCATTCAAAGGCATGGTTAAAAGCATGGCTAGGTATGGTTCAAAGTATGGCTTGAAGTATGGTCTTTGAGTGAAACAAAATCAACATGTGACACTAATGGAGGAGGATGAATTCGGCCAACATTTCAGCCAAGGGGAGGAGGATAATTTGTTCATGTAATTGTGGTTTAATGATGTGTTTAGGTGTATCTTTGATTAAGGTTTTGGTTAGGAGTTTGTAAGAAAGTGTTTAGGTGAGGTAATGGCTAATTAAGGTTGTCAAGACTTGATTAGGAGAGTGATCTTGCTAGATTAAAAATTTAAAATCATTTTCTTGGTCAAATGAGGTATGGGCACAATTCCTTAATTTAAGGAATTAGAGAGAAAACACTATTTAAGATTTCATGACTAGGAATCTTGAATTAAAGAATGCAATTAGAGTTTATCTAAGCAATCTTAGGTTCTAATTAACCTTAATAAATTATTTTGACTCTAGATTAATTATCGAAATAAATTAATCTTCGATTAGAGCCTAATATTGCTTAGGTTTGCTTAATTGCGTCATTAGGCTCACTGTAAACTGTTCTAGGGGCAAAATGGTAATTTTGCACTAAAACTGCCCGGGACCTTCCGGGCCAACTAAACATCAAAAACCACTTATAAACATCATTTAAAATCTTTTGGCTAAGTCCGGGCTCAACCGGCACGTAAAACAATGACAAACAGCCACATGGGCGTTTTGGTAATTTCGCGTCGAAACTCAAAAATGAGATTCTTCTGCTCTATTACCACACACAACACATATAATCCCTTATTAACATCAAAATATTCCCTTGAGGATGGGGATTGGCGATCTCATTTTGGGTAAAATGACCTCAAGGGCATTTCAATCATTTGTACACGGAAAGATCGGGGCGTTACAATATTTGTGACCTCACATGTGTATATTGCACATTTAACCCTCTTAAGAATCTTACAACATGATCACTTTTACTATACCCCTCATTACTCCTAAACCACATACACATGTATTAACACATGGACATCTAGGTATAGGTCGAAAATTTTCCAATACCTCCCATATAGACTTTAGTTTAGTAAAGTAGGAACCAACTGACATATCACCTTGCCTCCCATATAGGCTTAAGGTCTCCAAAGATTAGAAGCATTGTCTTTGTATATGACACTTTGTAGAATTTTTTTACTCAAAGAAAGATTAATCTAAGAAACTACAAAAGTGTTACACTTGTCCCATGTAAAGAATAAAGGATCATCATCATTTGGTTTGGGAATGGTGCCATTAATAAAAGGAAGTTTGTTCTTGGATTTCAAGACAAACCTCATGGCTCTAGCCCAAGTATGATAATTTTGAAGGGCTAAAACTATGGATGTCAATCCTACACTAAGATTTTCACTTGGATGTAAGTAAAAAGCACTCATAGGATTGAATAGGGGATTTGGTACTTGACACACCATTGGAAAAGGGTTCTAAAACAAGTATTGTTATGGAAAAGGAATTTGCTGATTGCAGGAATTTGATTCAACATGTATATTTGACTAATTGGAACTTTATTCATCATGTGAGGGACTTGATTCATTATAGATGCTAGGATCTAAATTCTTGTAGGGGCTGGAATTTGAACTCCTACAGAAGTTGGAATCGAACTCCTGCAAAGGTTGGAATTTGTGCTGGGCCTTGAACCTCCACCTCTTGCAATGGAGGTTAAACTTGATCTTGATTGGCCATGGATAACTGAGTTCGCACAGTAGAGCTCCTCTAGGTGCTCTAATACCATATGAAAATGATATCAAGGTAAAACAAAGAAAAGAGTGCTGCCAAGAACAGCAAAACAGTGAAAAAATTATAGGAATTGGAAATGTATTTAACTCAAGAACTCAAGAACAGCAAAATATTTTATCAATATTTTCATTTTGAACTTATCACTTAAGAATATTCATTTACAAATTTTTTTTATGTGCATTAAAAAATTCCATATTAAAAAAATGATGAAAATTATGATGAAGACGTATAATGTTATTCCTTCAGTTTCAATTTATTTATAAATATTTTTTATTTTTTATTTTTAAATATTTATCAACTTCTAATAATAAAATAAGAAATTTTTTTCTTCTAATAATATCTAAAATCTAAAAGGTTAAGAAAGAATACTCCATTGTAAAATTCAGAAATGACTCATTTTGTTCAAAATTCAAAAGAAATAGTTAAAAGAAGAAACCTCTTATGGTTAGGAATATCAAATCCAGATGCCTTTATGATAGTAGAAGCTTATGCTTCAAATTTAGGGTATGGAGAAGTTTTTAAATAAGTTAAGTCAAGATCCCATAAAGAACAAGTAGTTAGGTATCATTAGAGAGTTTGGACACGCCCTCAAGAAAAGTACAACACTACAAAAAATAGGTCATTTTAATAGTTTTATATATTACTAAATCTCATGATGATTTATTTTGAAAAAGATTTTTACTTTGAACTAATTGAAAAGATGCAAAACCTATTTTAGAAAAGCATATTGAAAATTTAGTGTGGAAACATATTTTTGCTAAATAAAGTCTTTCTTATTTTGATTTTGAAATTTAACATATAGATGGAAAACACAACCCTCTCTCAGATTTTCTCATCAAAAAAATTTTAATAGGGAAAATCATCATGAGTAAAGAAAGAAACTGACTAAAGATCAATATGGGACTTCTTTAACGAATCCTAGATTTGCAAAAAGTTAAAAAAAAACAACTTGTTCAATACAAGCCTTTAGACCATGATATTATGGTTTAGTATTCTACTCCAAGTTCAATATGACCACCCACTCCTCCTTCTACACAAAATAAGTTCAAACCTCTAACCTATCAACAAGTGACAACCGTATCCCTTCCAGTTCAAAAAGTAAGACCAGTTTCAGTAACTCCTCATGCACTCACTACCATAGCCACAAGGCCAAACACCTATACTCATCAAAAGCTTCCATATGTAGAAAATCGTGAGTCATTACTATCTCTTGAATGGAAGATGAATGGCTCAAGAATCCCTATGACAAATTGCCCAAAAAATTTTTGTCAAGATTTTGAATTCATTCCAACACACTTTTTCAAAACAATAATTTTTTGAATTTATCAATAGGTATTGATTCCATAGAACTCTCACATAAAACTAATTATGATCATTAAATTACCTTTTCACAAATTAAGATTATTAAAACCATTTCCCTATCAGAATGGTTAGAATCATCCATTAGCCAAGATCTTTCTACAAACCTTTCAACTCCAAACCTTTACCAATTTTGACTATATAGATGTTTGGTACTATATGTTAAGACTTTTTCACATTTATGGTTCATTTGGATTCAAAAGAGGGATTACTCTAAATTTCCAAAGTGGCTTATTAATTAGTTTATCAATACTTTGGCCCTTATCCTCAAATATTTCCATATCCTCTAAAACTATTCAAAAATTCAAAGAGAACACCACTTTCCCAATAGGATAAAATAATTTGTCTTTTTTGCCATATTTAGAGTAAGCTAGATAATTACTTGAGGTTATACTTATATTATTCGAGAGGATGATAGAGTAAAACTCAAGTTGTTATCAAGATCAATAGGCTCTAAATGGTGGGAGAAATTTGACCTCAAATATGCTTCTAATGAAAAGCTTCAATGATGGTTTCATCATAATCTAAAATATTTAAAGAAATTTTCAAAAGGATGAAAATGACACTCAATTCTTAACTGAAAAATCTCAATCATAGTAGAACTAGCTGCAACTGGTTCTTAACAAGAGTTCCTTCAAAAGCTTTATGAAGCTATGGACAAAAGTGGCAAGATAATAAGGGAGCTTCACGCCCCTCAATGAAAGGGATTGCTTCGAAATTGACTTTACAAAAACGAATAATGTGTTTTTGTTCTATAAATGATCATTCAATATGTTCAAGATTGCAACAAATATTCCCTATTCATCATTGAATCAATTCAATTCTCAATAATCTATTAAAAAAAAAAACAAGAGGAAGAAGGCAAAATTTCAAGGGAAAAGAAATTTACCCATAAAGTCAAGATAACCTTTTCCTGTTTAGAGGACAAACGTAGAAAGATTAGTACAAGAGAAGTACTATTGCAAGATTTTACCAAATACTATGCATAGTTGACTAGTAAAATAATGCAACATGCATCAATACTATTCAAGTCATGACACCACCATTAATAGTTTAAAAACAAGATTCTTCCTATAGCCTCTTGAAGACCTATAAGGAAGACTATTGTTTAACAATGCTTCATTCAACTTCTACGGTTTCAAGAATGCCTATAAAAGGAAGCAACGCTAAAGACTAAAGGCATAGAGATTTCTTAGCTTTCATCTTTGCTTTTTAGAATCACGTGCAATATGTTTCAGTATATTGTGTGTATTTTTTCAATATTTTGGAACAACCTTCTTAATATCTCTAAGCTCTATATTGTAAATAAAAGAAATACTTTAATCAATTTCATGTCTCTTTATTCTATATATAACATGTTGTTTTCATATGTTTTATATTATACAACAATTCTCCAAGTTTGCCTCTTGGTATCAAAGCCTATAAAGGTTCTGATGTTTAAGAGTTTTTACTAACTTCTTTTCATTACTTTATTCCAATAATTTTTATTAACCAAAACAATTTTCTAGATATCAAATATTGGTAACCCTTGGTTTGGCTACATTGGTAAGCCTTTTAAGACTATTGGTAAGCTTAGGCATTCTTGGCAGGTGCTCATGTAGTTGTACGGTCTTCCCTTGATAGGTGTTCCCATTAGAAGAGCTAGAAGAAAGTCAAAAGGTTAATAAGACTTTAAAATATAGTAATAGTAAGATTACTAAAAACACTTAGCAACCTTGTTAGGGGTAAAGAACTAATAGTAACTCCTCCATAAGATCCTTTTTCATCAACTTCGGCTTGTCCTAATCAAAATGAAGAACTAGTAATAGCAAAAATAGAAAACATGTTACAAAATTGGTCCATACTCGAAGCAAAAAAAATACAGAAATAGTATTTTGAACTTTAACTATAATCAAGTCATTTATTGCGCATAATTTACCCACTCAATAGAAGATACTTGCACTACAATAAAACTTTTAAATGAAAATCTAATAGACAAGCATATCCATGATGGATGTTGTTATGTCCCTTTAGGACTGATACAAGTTGTAATAAAACCTTTTATAAGATTAGGGATAAAGCACCCGGTAATTACAATATTATTAAGTGATATAAGATTGAGACAATTTGATGATCAAATATTAGCTGTTCTATAGTCAAATGTTTATGATGGTCCTACCTTCTTTAATTGTTATCCAAATTACCAATGAATTTATGGAATAATCCTACAAAAACAATAATAGAGTTAAATATTAGATCCCAGGAACTTGCACAAATCCTAGTGTAACCCACTAAGATGTAAGATATAAAATACATTATAATGTGTCAAAAATATATTACAATTTTAAAGCTTTAAGATCCTCTCCAAAATACAAAACAATAGTTTTAGAAACAAATTTAAGGAAATCATTTCAATAACTCCTAAAAGATTAAATCAGATGTTTTAGCAAGAATGGAAATGTTACTCTTAAGATGAAAATGTTAAAGTCTATGGCAAAATATTCAGAGAACAAATAAAAATATATGAACAATTAAATGGCTAGACATTCTACAGATAATAGATCTGCCTTTGGTTTAGAACTACAAGGAGTAGATTTTGAGCCTAATATCCCAAAATCAATTTATCAAGAATCTCAAAAATATGAATTTCCTAGGTATTCTACTCCTAGCTAACAAGTGATAAATACTAAATAAAAAAAAATTACCCCTTTTTAGATAGATAAATATTGGATAAGAAAAGAATTTGAAGTACCTCATAATGAAGAAAAAGAAAATAGTATTTCAATACTTTTATTAAAGAAGAAACTTCAGTATATTTACAAGAATTTTATACTTTCTTGCAGCAATATGTAGGACTAATATGTACTTCTTTAAATACTTTGAAGATTTATTTTTTGTCAATTAAAAAATTAATAATCCTTTTACCTTACATCAAGTGCAAACTACTAATAAAATGACATAAAAATGAAAAAAAATGTTCTAAATGAACTAATATAATCTCAACACTCCCTCTTTAACTCAAATAAAAATACCAATACATAGTAGACTAGAAGTAGATGTAGCACCTTTTAAATAAATCAAGAAAATAAATAATTTCATAAGCAACATAATTATGCTAATCAAACACTACATATCATATCTCAATAGTTGGATAGAGTAGAAAATCAAAGCATTGGAAAAGATATACCCTCCACTTCAAAATCAATAGTAAACTCTCATAAAAAATTTCCACTTGATCCACAAAGACCGATATATAAGTTCATTAATGTTCCTTAAGAAGAATTGAGAATGACAAAACTTGGATCAACAAATGAATTAGCTATGAACTACAAAAATGATTAGAAAACCCAGTGACAACAACAAAAGATAAAATAAAAGATAAAAAAATTAACAATAAATACTTTAGAACTTATGGAAGAAATTGAAGAAAATTTTCAAAAGACGATAAGATTTAATAAAATAAAATTTTCAAAAAATCATACTAAAATAAGAACTTGTTATCCAAGTCCTTCAGTATGAAAACAACAACAGCTAGCAGATAGATCTTTTTCAGGAGAATCTATTATAGAGTGGAATATTGATAGGTTAAATGAACAATTAATTATAGATACTCTTCAACAAATGACCATGGCAATAGTTGCTTTCAAAATAAAGGGAAACTGAGGTAAAAAGATAGTCACCAAGCAAGTAATAGGATTAACATGACAATTAAAAGGATAATGGGATAATATTCCATTTGAAAATGAGAAAAACACAATGTTGTAAAGGTAGAACCAACAATAGGAGAAGCAGAATAAGATGCAACAATAACTTTGTTGTATACAATAATAAAACGTTTTGTAGGAGGTCCGATACAATTACAACAGAAAGCTATAAATCTACTAATAATTTCTCATTGTCCAACTTTGTCGAACTGTAGATGCTATGAAGATACATTCTTATCAAAACTCTATCTAAGAACAGATGGAGCAGCTTCTTATTGTAAAGACAAATTTATTGCGGGATCACAAAAATTATTAAGAGAAAAGGTAAGAATCGGTACAACTCAACAATATTTTGGAATGACATTCTCTATATCCATAAGTTCCATATCTCATATAAAAGAAATACTTTTATCAATTTAATGTCTCTTTATTCTATATTCTACATTTTGTTTTCATATGTTTTATACCAAGCATAATTCTCCAAGTTTGGCCTATCTGATATTACATATGAATATATATGAGAAGTGATTCATTTACTATAAGAGTAAGTATGTTACACTTACTCAATTGAATATCTTCTTATTAACAACATATTTCATTAATCAATCATTGAATCATATGATCGTCTTGATAATTAAGGATACCAAATTTTAGAAGAATTGGACATTGATATTATCTAATACATACTCAAGATTTATATGTATTTTCAAAATTACATTGCATGTCTAAACAAAAAGGGATGGTGAAGTATCAAATTCTTTTGAAATTTTGTGAAATTTTGTACACTTGATAAATGTAGTGGGAACTTAAAATTTAAGGTTGGATTAATAAAATATAATTGTAGGTAAGAAAGCACACGAGAAGGGGGTTGAATCATACTTTTTCTTTCCCTATTTTGACTCTTGAAAAACTTACTCAAGATACTATCAAGCAATGAGCTTGAAGTGCGAAACGTGTTAGTGACTTCTGAAATTGAATTGTTTGAACTGAAAAGAAATAAATGTGTAAAAGAAAGTTTTTTAGAACTTAGATAGTAAACAAATCAAATACAAGAATAAAATGAGAGATGAAGGAGAAAGGAAATTCTCAAGAGCTTTATCCGTTCAACCAACTTGCCTATATAGTTCTCAACAATCATTGAGTTCCACTAAAACCTTTCTCTCACCAAAGAAAGAACAAGGATAGTCTTTACAATAGTCTTCCTAAGCTCTCACTAGTGACTAGTAGACAACCCCTAGTGTCACAAACTAAGTAGTTATTCACCAGTTCTTTAAGGAACCAAGTAGTCTTTAACTAGCTTCTCCAAGCTAAACCAAGACTAGTAAACACATTTACTATCATGTTGTAAGTAGTCTTTGACTAGCCTCTCCAAGCTAAGCTCACACCGATCACTCCGGATCGAGGATACAAAGGTTGTGTTTAGGTTTGCAACTCAAACTAACTTACACTCAAGTTTTCGTAAGATTTACAAAGAAAGTTCTGAAAAATACTTGAATGACTTCTTTCTAAATATTCTTCCTAGAAAGAAGACTTTTACAATCAAGAAAAATGATTATAGACGTAATGAACTCTACAAAAAGATGAAGAGAAATTTTTACAGAGTTTTTAGTCTTTGTATATTGTCACACCTTTGTTTGAGCACAACATCTCAATATATAGATGGTCTTCCTTATGATCGTTGTCTTTGATTAGATCTCCAAGTGACACGTATTGATCATCCATTTGTGTCTGAAAAAGCAATATAGAAGAATAGTCTATTTGTGAGACAGAAGTTTCTAATGCTACTTCATAAACTACTTTTACTTTCTGAACATGGTTTCTGAACCTTCTAGAAGCTTAGGTAGTTGATCGTGGCGACAAAAGAGATGACACGCCAATTTTGTTACTAGGTTTTGACTTTTCAAATACAAATTTAAATTTAAAAAATTCCCTCCATTTCTTGTAGAGTGCACAGTATCACTGTAAGTGAACTTTCTAATGTGCGGTATTATTTCCTTGATGCTTCTTTGGTTCAGATCTTCAATCCAAGCTTTATGATGTTGAAAGATTTGCGATGATGATGATTGAAGATAGTAGAACGCATTGGCTTCAGTGTTTGATGGATATCTTTATTTCAGGTGTACTTTCTGAAGTCATGTGTAACTTTTTGAAGTCCTAGATCTTGGTTTCTTGAGCATTGATCTCTTCTTCAGATCATTAGCTATTTTAAGCTTGAATAAGGATATGATTTTTACTTCCTTTTTCAGCTCATATCTCTTAATATGAGATAAAACATGTTCGTACATGCAAAGTAAAATATATCCTCGTTTGATTAAGCCTTAATATGCTACACAATAGAACTTGTTTAATTCTTCAAGAAACTCAAGACAACCATTAGTCGTTCTTCAAAGCATTTTCTTTAAATTGGCTTCGTTGTCATTCAAAACATTGTTAACACTTCTTGCAAGGGTTCTGAAGCTAACAACAATATCTATAAAAAGTTATTTAGTGGAGTAAGTATATCAATATTTACTCTTAGTAAAACGGATTATATATATATATATATATATATATATATATATATATACGGATGGGAATCCATTAACTCCAGAGTAAGTTATTGTATACTTAATTTATTTAATAACATTTTTGGGTTTAAAATTTCATCAATCCAACCGTTAAATTTAAAATTTCTACCAAGTATATCAAGTGACAATTTAAAAATGATTTGATACTTCTTCATTTCTTTTTGTTTTGATGAATAACATTTTTTCTAAATACAAGTAAATATAGATTAATAGAATACATATTTATTGTTGTCTAATTTTTATGAAATTTGGCATGTTTAATCATTAATATAATATTAGATAATTCAACAATTAGATTGATTTAAATTAATATCTATTAAGAGTTGTCGAGTGGAGTAAATGTACATGACTTACTCTTTGAGTAAATCGATCTCATCCTATATGCTACACTTCACTGAATATATTTTTATTAACAACATATTTATCAATTCAACTATTAAATTATATGATATTATTTTGATGATCAAACACACCGAATTTAAGAAAAATTGGGCATTGATAGATATATCATCTAATACTCAATATTTATATATATTTTCAAAACTAAGTTGTATGTCCAAATAAAAAAGGGATAATGAAATATCAAACAAAATTTTATACTTTTGATCTATGTAGGGCAAATTTACAATTCAACTATTGGATTAATAAAATTTAATATCTATAAAAAGTTATTCAATTGAGTAGTATACCAGATATACTTCTATAGTAAATGAATGTTTCATCATATATATTGTTAGTCAATTGCCATATATTAAGACATACATAAATTCGGATCTATGTTATCTCCATTTTAAAATAAAATAGAAGGACTAGATCACAATTAAAAAGATTGTTGTTTCTTTTTTTTTTTTATTAATATTCGTAGATAACATTCAGTGTTAGTTAATGCACCGGGCTACAAAGGCCAGCAACTGCATCAAACCCCAAATATGCTAAATGCTTTCACCAGGCATTAATTACCAACACATGTCAGCAGCAGTACTTGGCTGTGAAGGACAAGAGACTCAAGGCCATATCTTCTTGGACACAAGGATTTGAAGACGTAAAATATAAGTTGAGGACATCTATATCCTTTATATCTTTCCACGTGTATATTTCACATGATTTTATTGCGTGTAATTTTTAATTATTGAGTTAAAATGTTAGATATGGATATACGTATGATATAAGAAAATTAATAATAAAATAAATGATATTTTCTTCGTTTCAATTTATTCGTTAAATTTTTTTTTTTCAAAATATCTACCAATTTTTAATTTTTTTGGTTTTCAGGGGAATCATTGCCGATCAAGTAACTAATTCTTTTGCATATTTAAGATTAAGAAGTAGATAGCGGTCATGGATTTATATTTGCTCCATTTTCAATATAAAAATCGAACCTTTAGTACTTGGTGAAGAAAGAGAGAGAGCTCTTCCGTCTCACCTCGACTCATGTGATTTCCCAATTTTTAATATCGAAATAGTATTCATTTTCTTCTACTCATAATATGCTTAGTCCAATTAATTATATTAATAGAAATAGTATATTAATAAAATAGTATATTAGTTACATTAGTGGAAGTGAATAGAGATAATTTTGTAAACTTATACAAATTTATGTAATTATTACTAAGGTTAATTTATTCTTTTTCTTAATATATGTGTTTTTATTTTTTAATAAATAAATAAATTGAAATGGAGAAAGAACATGATAAGACCATATAAAACTTTAATATGAGAGGATCTATTTTTATACCGTCTAATATTGAAAAATGGATAATTTCATTAAAACAAAAGGCAATATCAATAATGTGCTATATTAATTTTATCTATCCAAATTATATAAACCACTTATGCTAATTATTTTATAAATCAAGTACTTATGTTATTAATCAGATTTATTTTCAATTTTTATGTTATTATATTATAGTTTTACTTGATTGAGCCTTTTTTATTGACATATTAGATTATTAGCAAGATGTTAAACTTAGTTATTAAATCTCCAAAATGATAATCGTTGTCTAAATCAATACAAGTAAGTCTTATGTTAAAGTCATAAGTATAAACCTTGCTGGTAATAGTTGGATGTAGCGGTACAGAAATTGCAATTCCAAGAAGAAAGGATTCAAAATTCAATAAGAAGGAAATTGTTAAAGGGTCACTTAATTTTGACTAAATATCTATACAGATTACCTCATACTCCATTTCAACCGAAGATTAAGCAGAAGCAAATTTATACGTAAGCAATCAACTAACCCTTTAAAGTTTAAACTAATATTAAATAAATGCGCGATTAATCATTTAACTAATTCCTAATTACAACAATATGTTTGAATAATGAAATTTGTTATTTCAATGAGAATCTTTTTTAGGCATTATTTGAATCCGAAATTATGTGAGAATTTTTAAGGAAAAAGAAAGTGCAACATGTTTGGACTTGTCGAATAAAACAAGATTCATTCTGTTCAGCGAGTGTAACAAAAGCAAGGGATTTCTGTAGTTCGCATTCGTTGGGCTAAGGAACAAGACAAGGAAAACACGAGTAGATTATATTTTTCATTTTTTAATTGAAAAATGTTATTATATTTATAGTGTATGTGATATTTGTAAACTACATCCTATTTATCATTTGTCTACTTTAAATGTACCTTATCCAATGATAAATAATATATAAGTGACATAATATCTATACAAAAATGAGGACAAATAACATAACTCTTTAATTTGTTGAACTTGGTTCGCCAATGCCCAAAGTGGGGCGCCACCACGCACACTACAACTCACCACCATTGTAGGATGCACACCAAGAAAGGTCCTCCTCCTGCCTCGTCGACAAAACTGTGAAGCGCGTTATCTGGTTCTACGCATGTTAGAGAAGAAAATGCATATATATGTACATATAAATTATATATGGTCCCCCTTTGCATAAATAATATAGCTAGGAATCCTTACTTTCCTTTTCCTGGCATTTTGCTCTTGTCACCCTCACACAACTTTTTACACCTTACCACCAATGAAAAGGAATTCCGCAAAATATAAATTGCATGGTTAATTAATTATAGTGAAACAGGTCAGATCAGTATATGCCACTAGCTTTTTTCAATTAGTAGTATTGCTACTTCCTAGACCTGTAACATTTATATTCCAATTGTTTTTCCAGCACATGCTCCTTTTACACTTCAAAAACCTATACTTGCCTATGGGAATTAAAGTATTAATTTTTTAATTTATTCATTTTTAAAATTGCAGTTCATAAAATAATTACATTAGTTGATATTTTATCTGTGTCATGCTTATTCTTAGTGACTTATTATTAAGGATTAATCACCCTTGGATCATTTATGCACCTTATATTCACCAAAAATATTAAAGTCTTCACTCAAAAAAAGTGACTTATTATCATATCATGAAATAGTTATTGTTGACTAAAGATAATTAAAAGTTGCTTTAAATATCTAAGAAGGTTAGCTAAAAATTTTTTCAATAAGTTTCTTAAAAATTACTGATTTATAAATATAAATAATTTTTAATATTTTATTTATTTAATACAAGAAAATGGTTTAAATTTTTTCTTAATTATTATTATTTTTTAAAACACTTGCAGTATTAAGATATTAAATTAATTTATTTTAAATTTAGATAATTTATTGATAAAAGTTTATTAAAATAGAAACTGTTATTTTGTAGAAACACTATGTAACTTACACATTATCCATCATTATAATTACGTTTGGACCTTACATAAATTATATACGAATCAGTATGAATATCATATACACAATAAATAAAAATGATGCAACTTATTAAAATATTTTTTGTCTGGGATGCCTTAAATATGAAAGAGAAGTTCGTCGATCCAGCATGTATTTTGAATGCAGAAAAGACGACATACATGACATGTATCCTCTCATATCATGTGAAACTATTTAACTCTAATCTGAAAACACCCTACACCTAAAGCGCCATTCCCATGTGTTTATTATGCCATTGAATCAGTGAAAAACCATTGAACCAATATATACAGTCTTAAATACATTGGCCAAGTAACACAACAGAAAAGAAGAAAATTGTTAAAGAATGCAAGAAATCATTGCACAAGAACTTAGAAAAGAAAGTTTTATATCTCGTGCCTAAAAATGTAAAATCAACCAATTTCAGATATTTAAGCACAGTGATGTAAAAATTTAGACAAAGAAACCATAACTAAATGAATGAAAAGAAAAAATGTGACTACTCCAATTGGTTCACATGAGACAACATTGCAATTTACACAAGGAAAACCCTCAAATGACAAAAGGAAAGAAAAAAAAAGGGTAAAAAAGCCTTTGTCATATTCCATTGTTCAGCCACCACTGATGGTAGAGATTCAAATCGCTGAGCGCCGCCCGCCGCAATTTTGCCCCGCTTGAAGTTTTAGCGCCAAAAATTTCAACCGCAGGAACCCGTCGCTAACCCCGCTGTGGCTTGCCGCCGTGAGCCGCTGCTAAACTATGTATTTTTTTAAAAAAATTCATAATTTATTGGAAAAAGGAAATATATGACCAAAAAAGAAAAAAAGTAAAAAATATATATACTTACCAATACAATATCACTTGTATAGTTAATATTATTCACTCAAAGTTAAAACTAAAAATAAAACATGTCATAACTCACAAATAACACTATTAACAATAACATTTTTTAGTCAAAGTTAGTGTATAATTGTTATGAACCTTGAAAAATTGGGTATACATAAATAAAAATATTTTTAAAAAAAAAAATTCATCAAAACATTAAAAAATATTTTTTTGAATTTTTTTTAAATTTTTTGACTGGACCCGCCTAAACGGCTCTAGTTTCAGGACATTTATTTCCCTTGCACCGCCCCATTTTCCGCCTCTGCCCATTTTAACATCTTAACTGATGGAAGTGAATTGAACCACGTAGTTCCAGGGAAAAAAGGGGTTAAAAACTCTATTTAATTTTCACAACCCCCACTTCCAACAACCTCCCCCATATTCCTTACTTCCTTCCACTGCTACCTTCACTTCCAAACCCTAGGAACAGCAACAATTTCACCCTTTTTCATGCAAATGGGATCAACCCACCACCAACTCTAGAGCCACACACCCTGCAAGATTCAGCACATACCCACTTCAATTATGGCCTCATTTTCCACTGCCCACCACTTCACTGCCTTAACACTCCTCATATTGTTCCTCAAAGCCCAAGCTTCTGACCCAGTTTCATCTTTTTCCTTCGCAGACTTTGAAAAAGATCCAGATTTTAAGCAAAGTGTGGCACTTTATGGCAATGCAAAAGTTGTCAATGGTGGCTCTGAGGTTATGATGCTTTCTGGGTCTGGTGGGAGTTCTGGCACTGGGAAAGTCATGTGCAAGAGTCCCATCAAGCTTGTTGAAGTTGCATCAAGGGGATTTGTCTCATTTTCAACCGACTTTGCATTTTCAAGTGGGGATGGCATGGCTTTTCTTATGGTTCCAAGTGGTTTTGAAGGTGAGGTCTTTGATAATGGTTCATCGTCCTTATTTTCTCATGGATTGAAAGGAAAAGGGGGATTTAAGGTTATTGGTGTTGAGTTTAGTACTTCAAGGGGTGGTGGAAATGGGTTTTCTGCTAGTTTTGATGTGGCCATTGATGTTGGCAATTCAGTTTCTGCCAAAAAAAGCAATGCTTCCTTTGCCAATATGGGTCTAACAAGTGGTGAAAAGATGCATGCTTGGATTGATTATGTAGCCAGTTCAAGGCGCTTAGAAGTTAGATTGAGTCAATATGGTCATTCAAGGCCGGCTGATCCAATTCTCTGGCACTCAATTGACTTCTCAAGTGTGTGGGAGGCCAAAGAAATGTTTGTAGGCTTTATTCCAGTGAAAGGGGATGATAGTTCCGAAGCATGCTTTCTCTATTCATGGAGCTTCATTGTGAGACATTTTCCACAGTGGATGCATTCTGAGCCAGTGGATCCCAAGGTCCTTGCTACCAAGAACACTGAAACTCCAGCTATGAAACCAAGGACTGATTGCCTTTCAAGGGTTCTTGCTGCAATGATATTTGGTGCTGGATGTGGAGCTTTGGCAGCATTCATTGTGCTTTATTTGTGGACCATCTTCGGCAATAGACGTCCAGTGATGCCGGAGGAGTATGCTATGCAGCCCGTAGATTTTGAGTACAAGAAGGTTAACATTGTTGTAGATAAAACCATAAAAGATTCTAAGGAGTAGATCTGCGGGAGGGAACTAGTTGGACCCTTGTGTTGTAAATCAGTGTTCCTTGTATTCAGGTTTTGTTTTATTGTAATCTTCTGGTAAAGAACTGTTTAATTTTACTTTTTCTTACGTTATTGTCTTCTCTTGAGCAAATTGAGATGAGATCCTACTCTGCCATTAAAGATTACACAGCTTACTTTTTTGGAAAGATGAACAAATTTAAGTTATTAATGTATTGTGTAATGTTGCTGAGAGAGGTTTTGTTGTGTGGTGATGACTAATAACCACAATCAATCTACATATCCAATATTGAATGGCTCATAGTAGCAAACTAGCAATGTGGATATATCTTTATTTGCTTGACACTTGTGTCATTGTCCACTGTAGGGAACACACACTTAGTGGATGGATACCTCATACACCATAATATCCTCTTTGTTGGTTTTCTTTTTGTATGGTCGTAACTATCTCAGCCTCAGTTCTGTATTTTCTCCTTTATAATTTAATTATGTTATTTTCCATTTACTAAGATAAAAAGTGAATTTATTAATTTATTTTTTAAAAAAAGAAACACTATCTGGAGACTGGAGCACTGGCTTCCATAAAAGGGGCTGCTGTGAATGGAGTATCGGTGTTAAGCATGTTGTGGTCAGAAATTATACTTTGTCCCTGATAATGCAACACATTCATATCTAGATCCTGTCTTCATTTCATTTCAGATTTCTCAAATGACACCAACATTTTTCTCCTCTTCCCTTTGTTAATCCTGTGCTTCATTTTCTTCTCTAAAACTATTTTTGAGCAGTAAGAAACATGCAAGATGCAACTGTCTCTTTACAGGACGAGAACTTTGATTTGTTTGTGCACTCTGGTACCTGTTGCTAGCATCTAGCACTTTTGAAGTATAAAGTTATTTGGTTTATAGGCACCATTCAGTCATACTCTGGAGTCTGGATTCAGCTGGTTGGTTGTGTTCCTGCAAAAAAAGATCAAGCGCCTGATAATGTGCCAAGTGGGAACCTTTACCAATGGTATTATAGACTTCATCTGGTCATGTATGGAATACCAAGCATTTTGTCCTCTATATCACATCTTATAGTTTGTTGCATTTTTAGTTTAGTAAATTCTTTAGGGCTTGACTGGGCCTGTGGAAACCATTTGCTTTGTATACTAACTATACTTGCTTGCAGAAGAGTAACTGAATCTCCTTGTGACGACCTCTTATTGAGGGTAGTTTTGGTAAGTTCTGCAATGTCTTCAGTGAGCAAAATTTCATCTGAATACAAACAACAACAAAAACAAGTTTTTCCCACTAGGTGGGGTTGGGTGTACAATCATTAGTTATATTTATATTCATTGGTTTGGTTATGCTAGTTAATATTTGTATGCAATTGTAGAAAATTTACTTGAGTGGTTCTTTTTGGCATGATTTGATCGCACTGGCTAATTACAGAACACAGCAACCAAACCTTGTCCTGGACCATATCCTCAGTCAAATTATGGGTTCTGAAATGGGTCTCCAAATGGCTGCATTGATGAATATGATTTCTTTCCCCTTTTGTTTTTGTTGGTAAGCTGAAGCTTATCAAGAGTGAAGTAAGGCTTTTAGCCTTGTTTATGTTTTAAATATTGAAGTTAGTTTCTTGTTCCTCTGCCAAGCTTCGGTAGCACATGGGTTTGGTATGTTGTTACTTAATTGACTTTCTAAATGTGTATGTTCTGCTTTTCTCAATTAATTCGATAGCCATGTGACATTGCCTTCTATATTCGTGTAGAAGTTGGGTAAGTATATCTTCTATTCTGATTTTCATACCTTGACAAGCTATTTTTAGCTCATCTATTCCTTGCTTTTTCTTATTATTTGGTTCCCGTTTGCATCAACTTTTTGCTGATATTTTGCACATTTAGTTACTTCCTTTATCCTGTTTATTTGGAGGCCTTCCTTTTTTAACATTTATCACTGAATTGGATCTGGCTCTTTATTTGAAGTTAGATATTCACAAATACTACTTGGAAGATTTGTGCGTAATAAATTATGTATGATAATGCATACGTTAGTGATCTGTTTTTTTCTGCTATTAATTTCTGAAGCAGACTTAAGTTACTTAAAGCTTTCATTTTTGTGGTATCAAGTATACTGTGCTTTAGTTTTTCTTAATCTTGCACGGAACTATTTTCTGAAGGTTCATAGACTAAACTTTTTTATTTTTGCATACATTTCTTTACGAGTATTTCATATTTTGGAAGACACAGAGGCATCTCCTTTTCCAGCATTAGTTCCCATTGGCCTGCGATGCATCCATAAATCTTGTTCATGTGGGATCCAATGCCTCTTATTCTCCTGCATTCATTGAAATTTTAATAAAGAATCGAGAATGTATGGGTAACATTTTGGTGTCATTATTGGTAATCTAATAAGCTAACTTATTGATTTAAGGCCTAAACTTCAAGTAAGTTGATCTTTTCGTAGCCGCTGGAATCTGATATAGTTTGTTGAGTGGCAATGACATTTTTTTAGTACATCAATTCATTGCTTGTTGAGGCGTCATATGAGGGAGAGGAAAGTTAGGTTGAACACAAGACCATCCACTCAAAGGTGCAGAGGCATCCACAATCACTAGAAATATAGGCTCAACTACCAAAAAAAAAAAGTTCATTCCTTGTGTCAAGTAAAGAGACAACACTTGTTTTGCATAATGTGGAGGAATAATAGTACCCATTTCCAATGAAAAATATTATTTATACTTACTGTTTGTCGATATTATGCCAACTCTTATTATCCGGGACATCTCATTTAAAACGGTACATAAACACGAGTACACCACAAGGGTAGCCGCACTTGGTTTTCTTTCTTGCCCATCATCTAGACCTCACTTTCTGTTTCCCTTATCTTTCTGGAAGCTAACCACATGGGATTTTTATTGAGTTTATGGCCAATGCTACTCTAAAAATGTAATTAATTCTGCTTTATAACTGCCACAGAGGTGCAGTTAAGCCAGCCTACAGTTGATGATGAATTCATTTTGCTCGCAAATAACACATACTAATACACGTGTCCGTACCTATCTTAGGCCTACATACTAAAGTCCAAGGCCATTTCACGGTCCGAATAGGCTATAATAGATTAGTCCCAGCAATTGGCACGTAATATATAGCAGGAGGTATCAGCTAATACCATCTTGGTCAAATTACAACAAATATGGCTCTCTCACAGCTTCTTAGTCTTTGCACCAGCTGAGGCCACATTATATTCCAATGGGAAATACACAACTTATTCCATTGTAATATGATCAACCTCGTATGGTCATTTATGTAATCCAGGTTGCAGAGAATTTGTATTGTAAAGACAGATTGGTATAACTACAAATTGTTAAAATTGTAGAAAAGATTTCTTTGCATTACAACTGTATTAAAGAATATTTAACCCAGCTGGCATAAGAAACTCCAAAATTCAAGTCCACAAAATCATTAGACACACAGTAGGCAGCATTTTCCCTTGAAGAATCTTTGCATTCTCAAAGGTATGGTTAGCGTAAAACACGCATAATGAATGAGTATTCAAAAGCAAAATCCATCATTGCAGCCATCCAAGCAAGATCTCAGGGCATTATAGTTATCTTCAGTTCCTCGGAAGGACTTACAGATAGATAACGCAGTTTCTCAATACCATCATTGATCCTATTTAATTAGGTAAATTATACTCAACTCCCCTGAATTTGTGGAAATGCAACCACACCCCCTTATTTATCCACCTAACACTTACACCCCCTCCGCTGTCAAATTTTAAGTATTTATATTACACTTCATTCTCTCATTCACATAACACTCAATAATAAACTTAGGAAACATGTTTATTATATTAACTTTTTTAATTAATAAAATTATAAAAAATACATATATCAACTATGTTAAGTTAAGATATTTTTATAATTTTATTAATTAAAAATAGTTAATATCATAAAAATGTCATTCTAAGTTTATTATCAATGTTTTGTGAATGAAGAATTGAAATTATATAAATACTTAAAATTGATAAACAGAGACGATGTAAATGTCATGGAACAAATAAAGATGTGAATTATATTTTCATAAATTCAATAGAGGTGAGTATTTATCCAATTAGATAAAAAACTAAACACTAGATTTCATTGAAAATTCCAACGCGCAAACATGAATTCCAGTAGAGTATACTACAAAAGCCAAAAGATAAACTTTTGGTCAAGTACACCATTCAAACCTCAGCAGATAAAAGTAAAGGCCTAGTCGATGCCTGTGGTGCTCCTATGGATTTTACCCAATAAAAAAAATATTATATGGCATGAAATGAACCACAATAAATTTGAAAAAGCGTGAATAAAATGATTAATTAAGTAAATTAACAACTGTTACTATATCAAATTTAGGATTACAGATAAAAAAAAAAGTTAATTTTTATTATTAAGTAATTTTTTTTTCCTTTTTCAATTTTTTTATCATTTTTATTTTTTTATTATTAATTTTTATTTATTTTTTTCAAAATCCGATGACTCCGAATTAATTGCATAACACAGTACTTTTTCATTTTTCCTATTTTTTTAATTTTTCTTTTTTTTGGTTTTATTTTTTTTTTGTTTATTAGTGTTTTATAATTTAATATGTCCAAATTTAATACACTCAACAATACATTTTCCTTTTTCAATTTTTATTTTATTTTATTTATTTTTCAATCCAAATTCAATTAGTTTTTTTTTCCTTTTCTAAATGTTTTATTATTCTTTTCTGTCTGTCTTCATTGAGATACAAAAACCCATTTCAGTATTTTTCATAAGAAAAATTTAAAAATAAAAAGTACTGTTTATTGCACTGAATTTAAACATATTGAATTCTGAAAAACAAATAAACAAAAATAAAAATTAAAACATAAATAAAAAAAGAAAAATTAAAAAAAGGAAAAATTATTAACCATATTAATTAACTTCTACCTATAACCTAATTCCTCTTACACACTTAACAACACTGGCTATTCGAACACATATCACGTTCTCACGTAGCCGCATCACCTTGGGCAGCGAAGGCTTTGACCACCTCCGGCACCTACAACCCATAAGTAAAAATACACAATACCCATCTGAGGCCTGAGAAGGTAAGGCTCTACCAGTGAAAACAATAATAATAATAAAAAGAAACAGAAACAGAACCCCCGTCCCTAAAACAACGAGGACAAATTAATAACTCTAGAAAGAAGTCCGTGACAAGTTCGTCCAATTTGAATTCTTCATGATTCCTTAGGTACCGAATTGTCCTATTTATTTTGGGAAGAGACTAGTTTGTCTGACATTTGTATTTAGCAGAGACTTCCATAGATATTTACACTCTATTTTTTACCCATAATCAAACATACACTAACTGGTTTTTTTTTTTTCACCAGTCTACCCTATAGATTCACACCACAGAGAACTAGGAGGTTAAAAAACCCAAACAACGTTATCCGACACTTGAGCATGTCACTTAACACCACTTTCAATAACCAAGTATCAGAAATTTGTCATCGATTTTCTTCAGTATTTCTGGCAACGAGTATTGATAACAGTTACTTGTTAAGTGGTTTAGAAAAAAATCGGGTTTAAAAAAAAAACAGAGAGAGAGAGAGCAGAGTTAGATCGATGGATCTCAGCAAGTTATAGTTATCTTCAATTCCTTTAGGAAGTTTCAGATAGATAACGCAGTTTAACAGTAACATCACTGATCCATAAATCAATCCAACCACAAGAAAAAGGGAAAATCGTTCTGTGGAAAAACAGTATAAAAAAAAAAGCTTACTTCTTTTGTATTATGTATACTGATAAAAAGAGCATCTCAGAGAAATATTTCCCCATAAGCTTCTTCACTGGCAATCAAAGTGCAAGGATAACAATATTGGAATTGCTCATCACTGATGCTCGTAAAACACAAATCAGGAGAGAAAGTAACAGTAGTAACCTTTGAGGATAGTTGAAATTTAAAACAGAGCATCGCTGTGTTAGTTCCTCAGATTCGGTTCTTCGAGTTCCGAACGAATGGTAGGCACTCGTGAGGAGTAAGATGCTTCTGGTTAACAGCTGCCGTAGGTCGTCTGAGTTTTTTTGTTTTGTTTTTGGTTTGTTACCTCTGAGTTTTTCATGAGGTATTACTATTTATAGAACCATGTAGAACCCTAGGGTACTGTTTGGCTACTCAAAACACTTTGTTCCCTCTCCAGTCTTCCACCGCATAAGCGGAGTCCCATGGGCTTCGGCCCGTTTATTCAAATATAATTAGTAAATAAATTAGTACGAGGAGTTTGCAGTGGGTGTTAAGATGAAAAATATTATTGGAATTTATAATATGTGAGATATTATGTCAAATTATACCTATTTATTATTATTAATAAAAGGTGAATCTTACTTGAGTAGTTTCCATATCCTATTTAAACTTATGATTTTTATTTTGGTACCCATGGTATTGTAACATCTTAAAATTATTTAAAATTAATTTGAACTTTATTAGTGAGAATTTTAAAAACTTGATAGTCTTAACAATAATGAAGACGCCTCAATAGACAGTTAAATATATATATATATATATGGCCGGCGTAAATAGTGATTTCTAGGCCCATAGATAAATAGTAACTTTGAAGCAAGGCCAACGGTGTTTTGGTCTAAGAGAACTAGAGGCGAGGGTAGAGATAGAGGATTAGGCCAGGGACCCACGTAAAAGATTTCAGGTTTCCAGGTACAATGTTTTACCCGTTCGATAAAATTTTAATGTATAATTTTTAAAACTATAAAAGTTACTTAGTGGTCAAGAACATCTACCAACCACATTATGCCAAGTGAATGACATTGATTTTAATATTGGCCTTTCATTTTTATAATTTACCTGGTTCAATATCTCATTCGCTAAATTTCGATGATTTTAAATTTAAAAAGCTACTTGCTAACCAAGTTAAAGTGACCAACTTATCTTGAGCCAAGTGACTGGCTAAGATTTAATCTTTGACAAGATTAAATTCTAGCAATCATCTCATCATTTCTCTCTAAAAAGGAAGAAATTCATACTTTGACTACATTTATACCAAAATCAATATAAGCCGCCAAATCTTATCACTCCACCTTATCATTCTCAGCCAAAAGGAGAAGAAAAAGCCTCCATTGTTACTTTCTCAAAATACTTCAACCTTAATTCAATCCTCAAAAACCCTAGTAAAAATTACTAAAACTTCAATATCCTTTACTAAACTCACTCAACTCATCACAATCTACCAAACCAATCGATTAGAATTTTTAATCATCTCCATTCTCCACCTTGAGATATCATATCCCATGTTTAAGGAAGAGTTTGATCCGTTTAGAAGGCCTTAAAGTAAGGAAAACCATTTCTAGAACATCCTTTACAGTTAAAAGTCCTAAAGCTTCACAAGTAGGGTTTTTGTACATTTTCTTTCAAATCCTTCTATAATTTAGTTACTAACTTAAGCTGTATTTTTAGTTGTATTGGTTGACGATAGATAGATATTGAAGTATCTAATTTGGCGAATATTTGGATGATAGTAGAAAACCCTTTTGACAAAATAAGTTCAAACTGCTTGAATCTTGGGTTTTTCTTAGGTAGAAGTTGATTCACGAATTTTTGGAGTATTTGTATATGTGTTTTGTAACGCCTCAATTTTTACTGTAATTTTTACTGTCATTAGGAATTACCGAATTACCGTATGTAAATATTATATAAAATTTGAGACCAAACAATCCTTAATAAAGGAATATAACGTTAGAAGAGAAGTTAGGAGCAATTCGTGCAAGTATTGCAAACCCCGATTTCTGTACGTGTAAAATGACCAAAATGCCCTGAGGTTATTTTACTTGAAAATGAGGATCGTGGGCCCCACCCATCCTCAAGGGGATGTTTTGATGTTAATAAGGGATTGTTTGTGTTATGTGTGTTAATAGAGGAGAAGAATCCTAATTTTGAGCTTCGACAGCGAAATGACCAAAACGCCCTCTGGCTTTTAACTCCATTTGCGTCCGACTTAGCCCGAACCTCACTAAAATGTGTTAAAAGGTGTTTTTAAGCCATGATTAACCATTGGTTAAGCTCGGGTGGTCTCGGGCAATTTTTAAGTAAAATGACCGTTTTGCCCGTCTTTTGTAGTTTTACAAATTTTGAGATTTTTGATTCGTCTAACGAAACCTAAGCAATATTAGGCTCAAATTAAAGCTTATTAAATTCTAATTATTAATCTAGAGTCAAAATTATTTATTTAAATTGATTAGAACCTAAAATTGCTTTAAAACACTCAAATTGCTTATTAATTCACCTAAGCCCTTAACCGTAAATTCTCTAAATTGCATGAATACCTTGCCTACACCTAAATAATACATGGAACACACAAAACCCTCTTCCATGAGGCTGTAATGCATGAAATAATTCAGCCATAATCATTAGAATTATTGCAAGATAATGCACTAAAACAAAATGCCAAAAAATTCCCTAAAACATGGCATAAAACATGCCTTAAACAAGAAATGATTTTCCTCCCTTTGTTCCCCATGAAAAATCTGAAAATTATGCCTCCTCCTCTTGTCCATACATGAACTTAAATCCTCTATAAATAGGCATGCTTAAGAGTCTTAGATGCTTGCTCAAAATTGTACACATTTCTAGTTTTTCCAAAGCACCAAAAGCTCTCATTTCCTTCTCCTCTTGGCTGAATTCTTTCTTCAAGTTTTCAAGAATATTTTCTTTCATTTCACTCCAAGAAACCAAGTTCTCTTCCTTTCCTTCAAATCAGATTAGGTAGGGAGTTGTTTTTAAGTTTATTTCTATGTTTTGCTAAGTGTTGTTCTTGGTTCAAAATGATGATTTCATGGATTTTCTCTAGTTTTTCCATTTGGTTTTCTTCTTCCTTTTTCTTTAACCAATTCGGCCATATGGCCTAGGTGGGACTAAGATGATGGCTTGATGATGAGGACCTTGAAGGTGGGTTGTGAATCCATCACAAGTTAGGCCTCTAAAGCTTGAAAGTTCCACTTGATGCAAAACTTTAAAGAATGATGTTTTTATGATGATTTTATGATCTTGAGTTTAGAATTTGAAAGATGTATTTCTCACTTTGTCTTGTTAAGATATATATATTGAATTTGTATTTCTATAAAGTCTTGAAGGAGCTCTAGTAAAGAAATCAAATGAACTTGCATCCATGTTTAAGTTTATGCCTTGCATAATCATGTTTACTTTCTATGTCATCACTAAAATTTCAAGAATGAATAAATGGACTTGCATACTCATGTTTAAATTTCCAAGTTTGCATTTCATGTTTATATTTCATGTTGTCACTTAATCTCTAAAGATAATAAAGAAGTTGCATCTCATATTTATTTTATGTTCTCACTTTATTTTATAATGGCTAAAAGAATCAACGCATGACATGTTTATTTTTATGTCATCACCTAAAGATCCTAGAGCTCAAAGACTTGCCCAAGTATCACAAGCAAAGAAATAAGATTATTGGAGTTAAAGAATTGATTCTTTAAGAAGTCTTGAGATTGGAGCTTAAAAAGATGTAATAATAATTCTCTTCTCCCTTCACCGGTCCAGGCGGATTACGCGCTCGTTTCTTAAGATTCTCTTCTCCCTCCACTTGGTCCATGCGGACTCCGCGCTCAGTTTCTTGCATCATGTTTATATTTCAAGTTCTTGCATCATGTTTAATTTTCAAGTCATCACCTTAAATCTTAAAGATAAAGAAATGGATTTGCATATCATGTTTATAATTCCAAGTTATCACCTTATAATGACAAGATTAAAATGAGGTTGCATAGCATGTTTATGATTCTAAGATATCACATAAATCTCTTAAGCTCAAGACTTGCTCCTTTTATCTTAAGTGAGAATTTTAATTATGAAGATTCTTTCAAGTTTAGCAAAAAGAATTAGTTTCTAAAAGAGTTTTAAAACTTTGCAAGGATTCTACGGGAAACTAATATTTTATGTTCACTTAAAATGTGATTTTATACAATTATATTAGGTTCATGATTCGGCTTCTATATGAGATTAGTACCAATAAATGATGATGATTTAATATGTTTGGAGTTGTGATAATTATGGTTTATTTTTAAGAGAATGATTCTATGCATGTTAGTGACAAAACTAGCTTCCTAGAACAACGTAAATCTAGAATTTACCTAGTCTTTGACCCCTTTAAGTTTATCCAATGCCAAATCTGTTTTAGTATGTTATAATTTTGTCTAAGATTAGTTAGCCACGAAAACTTGGTATCAATTAGTGTAGGATTAATCTCGAACACTAAAAATGAAACTAGTAACTAGAAAACCGTAAAAGCAAGATTTTTTTTAGAACTCTAAAGAATGAAATTTATGCATTCTGTCAGAATTATCAGCAACTATAAGAACCAGATTTTATTATGTTTAGATAAGGGAGAATAATTCATAATTGGTTTAGTAATTAATATTAGCATCGTAGGGAAAGCTGGTACAAGAAAGGTTAAAAACGCAACTTCTAACACATCGTAAAACCTTAAGAATAACTTACTGCCTATGCTGCCCCATAGAGTTTAATAATGTTACTAAGCCTTATAATTAATTGTAATAATGGTAATGAATCCCTTAAATGCATAATTAATTAGTTTGGCAATTGAGGTTACCGATTCTAGAGTTTCGATTGTTTAAGAAATTTTCGATAAGGATTTATAATGATGCCTCTTTGATGTTTTAAGTGATAAGTCTATAAAGTGATTTGATGCTTATTAAGTATTTGATGCCATTGAATGATTCCCTAGCTTGCATGTTATAGTTGCTGTTGCAAACAATGAAAATGCTTATGCATGAAATAAAGAAATAATCTTTGTTATTTTAAAAAATTACCTTTGTTGGAAGAAAGTGTACTACTAAAAGTGTAATTTGGAAAGGTTCTGGCTAGGAAAGACTTGGTATTTAAGCATGTCCATTATGACCACCTCTCTTTCTGGGAATCTCCTAGATTTATGATTTCAGTTAGTATATATTATTCCATCATAAGACTATAAATGAGAAAATGTTATGATGATTATGAATTGAATTATGATATAACATGCAAAGATTTAATGGTGACTTAAATGTAAGAGGAAATGATCCTTTGGACCCATCAGACTATAGGTGGTGAAAAGGTGATTCTAGCCCCTAACCCGTTCTCAAAAGGGTAGAGTTGGAACTTTAACTTATCAAAAGGGATAAGTATATGCTAGTGACGACTAGTAAGGTATAGCTCATAACCTAGATTACTCCCAAAAGGGTGGAGTATAGGGTGGCCAGGAAAATGATGATGGAAGTAACTTTAAGTCACCTAAAGAACTAAGTAATGCATGATGTAAATATGATGTTCTTCTATGCATAGTATTTATGATATGATGATGAGAAATATGATGTTCTTCTATGCATAGTATTTATGATTTGATGATGAGAAATATGATGTTCTTTTATGTATAGTATTTATGATATGATGATGAAGAATATGATGTGTTGATAAAAGGAAAAGTTCATTATAAACATGACATGCTAAGTTTATGATGCATTATAAGACGCATGATTAAACCGACGAACCTCGGTAAAGTATATTTTCGAACTTAATAAATCAATCTTAGCATGCTCACTATTTCATAATGAAACCCGAGGTTCCTGGGGACGATGATGATGACACAATGCATCATGAGGTGAGTACCCTACTGAAATTCTTTTTATAAGTTTCTCACTCCTCTATTTTTCTTTCCATCTCGTCTTCAAAAACGAAGGAAGTGTTCGTGATTCACATTGAGGCTTTCACCTGGTAGTTGAACTTGATCCTGAGTTTCACTCGTATATTTCAGATATCTATTCCTATCCCTGGAGTGTTATTACTAGGTGCCATTAATGGATGTCCTTCCATCTATATATTATTTATGTTTTGTTAGATTGCCTACACCTAGTCTTATTTTGTTGATAGGCAAAATATCTATGTGATATGTAATTATGGATGTCATATGATGGAGCCAATATGATGTGTTTCTTCATGATATGTCTATTCGTTTTCTGCTTTATCTCGATTAACGTTCACATTATGCGCGGCTCATGTTTTCAATTATGTTTGTAAAAAAAAAATGGCTCGTAATTTCACTAAGTATTTTCAAAGCATGATTAAGGAACTGAAGCAAAAAGTAAAGTCTAGTAATTAATCAGATACCTAGGTGTATTGGGTTAATTATTAGGGTGTTACATGTTTTTGAGAAGAAATTTTTATGTGATGAAGCTAACATCCTAAGCTAGTTCCATGATTTTTCTTGAGTTATTTGGAAGACTTTTACTATTTTCTAAAAATAAAAAACCAAGGTAGTTAGGGTTGTGGTCTAGAGAAATTGAAGCTATAAATTTGTTTAATTTTGTTACTAATCAAATGATAAAATTTTGACTTGAAAATTTTACAAGGTATTGATGACATCTTGAAGTCCAACGCTGAATTTTTGTAGGATCTTATATGTTCATTTGATAAGGTAATAAAATTGAGAACTTCTGTTGTGACTGAAATTAAGTAGTTTCTTGACCTCAGAATTTGAATAATTTTGTTATCATAGCTAGATAGCTTGTTTTGGCTGAAATTTTTACAGGACCTTGTGGACATATTGAAATATCATGGATAATTTTTGTAGCTTTGATTTTGGTTGTTTGATATGCAAACTGAATTTTGCTACATAAGTGTGGAATCTGCTAATGTGCTAGAAGTATACCAATGTCTTGAATTGATGATATAATGACTTTTGATCCAAGTATGATGTGTATTAATGCATGCTATAGACTTTAAAGATTGGTTTATAAGAAATGAATGATAATCACTTATGATTGATTATCTACATGTGATTAGAGCATGCATTTGGAAAAAGAAAAGTAAATGATGCATATATGTGATAAAAGAGAATGTATGAACTTCAATTGCTCATGTTTTGATATATGGGCAAAAGCAAACAAAACTTATGTTGAATGAATGTGAAGGCAAAAAGAGGAACTTTCCTAGAGATATTATAAGTCGGTAGACGTATCGGCTAGGTATAGATCTATGTGTGATTCGAAAAGGAAAAAATGAAGTCTGAATGATCACGTATAGGAATAAACTTAGTCTTGATAAGTAGTCTATTACCTATGTGTGGTGTTATCCATGCAAATACCATTTGGTATAAATTAAGTTTTCCCTATGCCATAAAAAGAGAAAAATACATGGAATTGAGTTCTATAGTCACAAGTAAAATTAGAACCCTTCGATATGTTAAGGCCCGTGAAAATGAGAAATATGTGTGTATGTGTGTGTGTGTGTGTGTATGAGATCCTTCAACATATTAAGGGCACTTTAAGATAATTTCACTACATTTATCAAATGCATATGCATATCATATTGAATTATTTGTTTCAAATGATTTACTATGACCTAGAACATTTTGATATATGTGAATTAAGTGCTTGAACGCTAAAAGAAACCCACTTTAGAAGGATGATTTCAAACTTTAAAATGAATTATTGTTATGTAATGCATCATCACATTTTTCTAATAAAGAAGTGGCTGAGAGGATCACGATGACATTTATTATTGTGAATTTGGGGATACCCTACTAAGAATTTTATAATTCTCACCCCTATATTTATGTGTTTCGTATTCATCTCCAGAATTACTCAAGAGTGCGATGAAGTTGCCTTCATGGAAGTTCATGTTTTGTAATAGCTCAATGGCCGAAGACTACTATTAGTTTTCGTTTGACCATGCTTATGTCTTGGAATATTTAAAAAGATTGATGTATAGTAAAGCTCTTAGAAGAGCTTCCTCTTGTATTTGACTTTGTTTTAAATAAATAATTTGTTCCTTTTATATATTTTAATAAAATTACGAACTAGCTCCTCATCGATTCGCTCTAATGTACTATAGATAATTAGGTAAGGTTCGTTAATTTATAAGTAACAACTCTTAAGTCTAATATCATGGCTTAAGGATAATGTTGTACTTGGGATGGTGTTATAGGTATAGGTACCTATGTGTAATCAACATTGTAATTCGATAGATTTCAAAAAATTTAGTTAGTGAACACATAGGTCATTTTAGTCATAAATAAGATATATAGTGTAAGATAAGATGTATAAAATATATAAGATATATTAGAAAAGTGTTAGAGGACTAGGATTATTTTTTTTCCAGAATTTTGTAAAATATAGTCGGTCATATGACTTTATTTCATCTAACAATCTTCATGATTTCTCTCTGAAGATTATATATATATATATATATATATATATATATATATATAGACGTGTAACATTACTATATATTATGTTTGGCAAATTCTGCAATAATCGTTGTAAGTTTGTGAGTGTCATGCTCCTTAAATCTCTATCATTTATTTTGAAATTAATGGTTGAGATTATATGCAATGCATCTATATACTCTTCAAGTGTAGTGCACATTAGAAGCCACCACCTTTGCCTCCTAGTTTCCGGTTCAACCTACCACCATGGCTTTGCCTATGGTGAACAATGACTCCACCACTAGCTTGCCCAGTTTTCCATCCGCGCCACGTTAATCGCTATCAACTAACCCCCAACCCCACTCTGCCTCCCACATCACAACCTATAACTTCAGTGTCATGAGCCACCATTGTCCCTTGACACCACTACTAATATATCCTTGTTAACCTTAACCATATCCCTTACCATCATCTTAACACCATAGCCCTTTGCTTCACCATTGAACCACCTATCAGACTGTCACCTGTCTTAGTGTCACACAACAACCATCCTAAAATCGCCATCACTCCTTTGACCCCCTCCTGAGGAGCGACCACTTACTTGTCATTACCAGCATTGTTGTGTTGGTGCTCCTGCACTTGATGTATGGCGTCTTCTTTGTAGGGCAGTATGGTCGCGAAGTGGTGGTCGACGTTTTCAGTGATGAGGGTGAGTAGGGTGGTGGCCAAATTGTAGTGGGGGTGAGAAACAGAAGTTTGGGATGATGGTGTATGGGTGGTCTTAAAAGGAAGGATTATATGGTGTAATAAGAGTGTAATGCCCACTATTTTACACAGAGTATGGCAGCCTTTACCATTATATTTAAGAAAGTGATTTAAGCTTATTTTCGGCAAAATAAAGTGAAGTCCACTTTATCTTTATTTGTTATTTAAGAACACAAAAAGAGATTGGTCTATAATATTCTATTATGTGGAAATACTCCTACTCCACAAGTTAGGATCTTGGATCCCACCAATGAGGCATACACCCCAGGTCAATAAGGACAGAAATCGCAACACAAATAACCACATACCTTGGAGTGAGCGTAGAATTTCAAGGTCAATGCAGAACCTTCAAGAAGGATGTTGACTCATTCTAACGATCATCCAATATGGTACAAAAAGGAAGACCTTTTAGAATGGTGACAACTCATTGCTAGAAATATCTAATAGGGTAAATCCTAGAAGGTATAAATAAGAAGGGCAATATCATTAGAAGGTGTGCTACTCCTATCCTAAAATCCTAAACCCTCCCAGATCATTATTGACTTAGGCATCAGAGTCCTTGTAGGTCCTCTCTTGGCAATGGAGCACAAATCAGGACTAGAAGGAGACGAAGGAAATCTAGCATTCATCCCAAACCCTTCCATATAGTTCTAGGACTACCCACCATAGGTAACCCCCAGAACATATTCATTCATTCATTCATTTATTTATTTTGATTTTTTATGTATTCTTCAATGAAAGTAACCTTATTTGTCTATTTGAGATATGATTGGTTACTAAATGTGAGCACCTCTTATGGTTAATCTTCGAGATGTGATTTATCACGTATTTGGGGGAAGGGGATATTAGCCCCTTTCACTATAGTCAATCCTAATCAGATGGTCCATAATATTTTACTCGTAATTTATGAATTTGAAATTGTAGTGTAATATTAATAGAGTGATATCATTAGATGTCAACTTTTTTTTTTAAATATTTAAGTGATTAGATGGTAACCCAAAAAGTAATAGAAATATTTGAAAAATACCGTGTATAGCTAGATTTTTGCTTGGAAGGATAGTATTGGCTTAATTTGTATAGTGTCACCCTTAGGATTCGATGGACTTAATAGCCTGATTCATGATGCCTGTAATGGGTGCAACCCTTCAAGCTAGATGTGATTATAGGGGTGGCAAATCGAGTGGGCAGGGGGTTGGCCAAAAAAAGGGGGCGGTTTAACCCATTTTAGTTATTTGGGTTGGAAGTGCCAACCCGTTGTTAAAATGGAGGTTGGCAGGCCAACCCATTTTTTTGTTATATCTATAATATGATAAATGATTCGCTACAACAAGATTTTTTTTAGTGAACATGTCAGTTAATGACTCCTTTTTTCTTCAAAGATGAAGAAACAAATTCGATTTCTCTACTTTACTAGTTACTTTGACACTAAAGAATCAAATTATCACTATATTTATTAATTTTTCTACTTCTTTCCAAGTGCAGGATAATCCTATGGAGTTGCGAAGTTTTTTCCTACCAATTGGGGCCCTCCCTTCACCACCCCCATGGGGATGACCCTATATATATAGTATGATTGTAGGGATGACAATTGCTACCCTAACCATGAGACATCTGCCCACCCACCCACATAGGTCGGGTTAAAACACAACCTGCATTGGTTGGGTAGGCACGAGGCAGGTTTTTTCTATGGGGTGGGGGTGTGGGTTTAGGGTAAACCCACCTATCCACCACACCCTCTATATATATGTGTGTGTGTGTGTGTGTATAAAATTTCAAAATAATTTGATACTTTATCATCCTTTTGACTTTGAGGTACAATAGTTTGAAAATACATGTAAATCTTGAGTATTAGATTTAATACTCAAGATTTACATGTATTTTCAAAACTATGTACCTCAAAGTCAAAGGGATGATAAAGTATCAAATTATTTTGAAATTTTATACACTTGATCTATATAGTAGGAACTTACAATTCAACGTTTGGATTAATGAAATTCAATGTTTATAAAAAGTTATTCAATGGAGTAAGGCTTACTCTTGGAGTAACGGATATCCTTAACATCTTCATGTGGAAGCTAGCATCTTCCACTTTTCCATTAGGGCAAAAATAACTAATCTTTTTAATTTGAGACAAGTTTATGATATGGGTACTCTTGTAATTTTATTCATCCAAATTAATTGCTAAATGTGACTTTTTCTCTTTCATCCATTTC
Source organism: Dalbergia oliveri (assembly GCA_030441495.1). Classification (NCBI taxonomy): domain Eukaryota; kingdom Viridiplantae; phylum Streptophyta; class Magnoliopsida; order Fabales; family Fabaceae; genus Dalbergia; species Dalbergia oliveri. Next base: position 16,018,460 of record JAMLFY010000005.1, on the reverse strand, counting down.
CAGACATTCCCATTCACCTTTTTTTTCCTTTATTGGTCAAACTCTCAGGAAGGCCATGATGCTCTTGCAAGAATGGGTGGAAACTCAACTCCATTCACTTTCTGGAATCTCCCCTCCTCATATTCTGCAATTTTGGAGGATGATAGGCGGGGCTTGACTTATTAGTGGATTTAGCTTGCTTTTTCCCCTTATCTTCATGTACCCAAAAAGGGGTTAGTTATGGATGATAATTGGGGAACGTGGGTAGGTCATTTCAAAATGTTGGAGGAATTAAATTCCATTAGTCTTGAGAAACTCAGAACTACAAAGTAGAAGGAAATTGAGAGAGATGGGAAAGAACACTAGAGAAAATGACTTGCATTGAAAGTAATTGATGAAAGAATACAATGTCTTCCTTCCTGATGAGTATCAGTACCTATTTATATACAAGGGAAAGTAGTTACTAACAGTAAGTAGTTATAACTGACTTCATAATGATGGTTTAACTTAAATACTAATTATGTAACCTCCAATAATTAGTGGTTTTTAGATTAAAAGGTGTTTTATTTTTTGGTTGATTCTCTATAAGATCGTTGTTTTTGTTGCATAAAGCATAATTGTTGAGTTTGATTTAGGGATTGAAGGAAACACAAGGTTTGATAGTAAAAGTTGTTAATCTTTTACAATGTTTGGGGGGGGGTGATAGGTGTTGGTTTGAACGCATTTATTATCATTTTACAAGTGTTTAGGAATGGAGTGTCAGAGGTTTCATGAAAATTAGGGATTAAAGAAATGGGAACAACATGGTGTTTGGAATTGTATTTTGCCATTAGTGTTAGTAGGTGGAGCGCCTTAGATGAAGGGAAATAGAGGGAGAAAGGAAGAGATAGTCAAAGTTACATTTAGGAATTAATTAGGATAAATAAAATTATAAGAGTACCCATATTATAAACTTGACTCAAACTAAAAGGAGTGGTTATTTTTGTTCCAATGAAAATGTGGAGCATGCTAACCTCCATATAAAGATGTAGAGAATAGCAATCCATATATATATAATTTTTTTAACCCTAATCCTAATAGTAATACCCTATCACTATCATCTTATCAGACTTCATATTTATTCACGATTTCACCTGCAAGACCACACACCATAACCATCTTCTTCCATTTCAACCTTCCTCAAGTCTTCAACCTTATGTTAACCTTATTAGATTTTACAATAATTTTAAAGATTTTCTAAGTAACGGGGTGGGTTGACCCGTTTTAGTTATTTGGATTGGAAATGCCAACCCGCCCTACAAAAAATGGCGAGTTAGTGGGCCAACATTTTTTGGTTATATTTGTGGTATAATTGCTAACTCACCTTGCCTTGTCGTGGGTTGGCTATAAAACAGTCCGCGGGTTGACCCATTTTAGTTAGAAAAAATGCACTTTACCTCTTGTACTTTTGGTCTTGTGCAATTTAAACTCTAGTTTTCAAATTGTGAACCTGACCCCCATACTTACCAAATCATGCGAAGAAGCCCTTCGTTCCTGAGCCATCCAAACTCACTGTTAAGCATCCATGTGCTTCTCAAATGCACATATTTTTGGATAAAAATACCCTTAATTTCAAGCTAAATTCCAATCCATACTCCTTCCTCACTCAAACGCACAAATCCTTCTGTGAAACCAAACTTGTGATTTGCCACAGCCTTCCTTCAAACTTGCCTTCACGCAACCATACCTCTGACACACACACATCCTTCCCTCCCTCCTCACTCAAAAGCACACATATCTTCCTTCCCTCTAGCTCAGGGGCGAAACAATGAAGAGTAAGATTCGCGCTTTTACTTTGATGAAATTATAGTATTCAGGGATTTTTAGAAGCCAATTTTTGCATTGTTGGTCCCAATAGAAGATCTTGGGGCTTAAGGAGAAGATGGCATTGGGGTTGAAAGGGGTGTCATCAGAAGGGTTGTCGGATAGGTAAGCGCGTTGGATCTCGTGAGCATTCGGTTGGTTTATGCAATGAGGCTCTTGGTCAATGGCGTCGGAATTGGAGGAGTAGAGGTTGAGGCCTATGGTGCCTCTGAGGACAAGGATTGCGATGAAGCCGCAAAGGATCGTGATTTTTATGTTGTTGAAAGCATGTCAGCCATTGGAAGGGGGAGGGGGCATCGCCACCGCCCTCTCTTATGAGCTGATAGGTTCTCTTGAGTGTGTGAGAGAAATTTGTACATGGAAATGGAAGAAAATGGAGATGGAGAGTGAGAGAGCCAGAGAGGGGATTGAGGTATAGAAGTGAAGAGGAAAGGGAAGTATGAAAGTAGTATGGATTGGAAATTAGATTGAAATTAGGGGTATTTTTATCTAACAATATGTGCATGTGAGAAGCACATGGGGACTAACAGTGGGTTTGGACGGGCTTCTTTGCACTCTTTGGTAAGTATAGAGGGTCGAGTTGCACAATTTGAAAACTCGGGGTCTGAATTGTACAAGACCAAAAGTAATGCGGTAAAGCGCATTTTTCCCTTTTAGTTATTTGGGTTAAAAGTGCCAACTTATTTTGCCACCCTATGCGTTTATGAGAAACTTTAAGGAAATAAGGTTGCGTCATTGCTAACAAATATAATTTTTGGTCTAATAGTAAGCATTTGATCCAACAAGTGGTATTATAGCGAAGTCATGGCTTAATTTGTCCAGTATCACCTTTAAGATTCAATGATATCACTTGTAATGGGTGCAACCCTTCAAGTTTGAAAATCATATGAGACTAAAGCCACTTGTAGCTAAGTGCTCACCATAGGTGGTGGTACAATTGCTAGTAGGCTAGTTGTTTCATCATGGAGTATGGTGTGGCTGGTAATGAGGCTACGAGGTTGAAACATTTCTTTGAGAATGGGTTGATTTGGTTGAAGTTATGAGAGGAAAAAAATACTTTTGGATGTTTATATATTTAGTTGTGTTTCTCATTTCTATTTTTTGTAAGAAGTAAATAGACTTAGAGAGTTGTTTCTCCCAAAATCAAAAGCACTAAAAGAGAGAAAATATGACAACATAAATGAGTCCATTAGTTTTGAAAATCATTGAAATTTTTCTACATGAACAAAAAAAATCCTCATCATTGTTTTAACATTAAAAATATATAAATGTAAAATGCTCCACACACAACAACAACAATAATAAGATGATGATGATAATGAATAAATATGCTCTTTATCTACAAATCTAAGACATCATTATTTAAATAAAGTTTTGTTACCTTTAATTTTTTATTGATTATATATTTTATTTTAACAGATTCACTAAGCTTCTAAAAAAAAAATATTGTGAATAACTGAATACCAAGTAGAGGAAATGTGATATTTATGCCAAATTGATGTTAGCAGTTATGGCAATTCAACTTTTGTCTATAATGATCCCATGAATAAGGCCCATATGCATACTAACAAGCCACTTGTTCATTTTACTAGCATTTTATTTGGATTTAAATCCTCTCTCATTTTAGAGGATAAAATAAACAATTTCACCCTTGTATTAATAGAGTGATAAAGGGATCACTTTTAATTTTATTGATTTAAATGTAAAATTATTTTACTTTACTCTTTAAAATAAGATCTTTGTTTTAGAGAATTCTTACCCATTTTATTTTGTGTTCCTTTGTCATATGTTTAATGCTTGTTTGACTTTTGTCATATCTTAAATAATTTAGAATCCAAAGCTTCATTCGACGGCTTTTTGAAAAAAAAATAATTATCCCCAACGGTATCTAGAGGTGTAATAATCCTTCAAGTGTGTACACACTGCTATATCTTACAACATAGAAACGGAAGGATCTCCACCGGTGAGCCATGGTGACGAGTGTTACTGCTACTGGCAAACTGAGATTGTATGTCTCTCACATGTGACCCTCTCAGTCGCATGTACCGAAGCTCTCTCTGCAATGACTTCAGAAGAGAACTTGCTGAGAAAAAAGTAATGAGCGAAAAAGGCTGAAGTGCATTGGTAGGCCTGAGTGTTGCACAATTGAACTCCTTTGGCCCTATGTAATAATGGAAAACCTCAACTGGGACTGCTGCTGCCCCACTGGTTGCATCTACTTTCCGAGTTGAAACTATCTTCATGTAACAGCAGACACAGGAGTACAAGAACATGAAAATGTACAAGTCCTTAAAAATATCGCATATTATAGGCTACATAATGCTGAAAAACTGAATCATGTAAGCTTACAACACTTCCATATAATCTACATTAATTCTAATGACAGATTTTCAGTTCTGCATAGGGGATTGAGCAGAAAATCTCAAACAACAGTCCATGACAGAGGTTATTGAACAAGTAGAATGCAGGATGTTATCAAGGATAATCAAAATAAGACAGTTAGCACCAGTTTCTGCAGGGAACTTACAAAGATTTCAAAATTGTAAAATTTATTTTACCTTCTCATATGAATCAGACAATGTTGATACTAGACCCAAAGTATAATCTAACAAATATTGATCCAGCATTGGTCACAACTATGGATAAAATCATATAACCAAGAGCTCAAAATTATTGGTGATGTGAGTCACACAAGATGCATATCACACATCCATTACATGCTCCATGCTTAATTAGTCCACGGGATCCACAGGTTGGACAAGGAATCTTTCCTGTACCATTGCATTTCACACATCTGCAAGAAAAAAGTAACTTTATTAATAACAAGGATAAACTTCCACGTCAACAGAAAGCAATGCACTCTAGACGTTTGAATTCAAGCTTGAATTCAACATTTAAATTTCTAATATTCTGTATTCTGTTCTAAGAAAAATAGAGCAGTCTATCAATGCCAAGAAGGAAAGTTTGACAATATGATTTCTATAGGAGCTTAAGCCAGATGTACCATAGCTCACTGAATCTACATATGAGCAAACAAACTACTCTCTGCGTGTCAGAACCATCTTTATAAGCAATCAAACCCCTTCCATAAAAAAGTCATCTGATTTTCTTCATGAGATCCAGGTTCTTGGCCTGCATTACATCTATAGCACAGACTGTACTTCCTCATCCGCGCAAATTGTAAATAATTTACTGCGTTTCGTTAGGAAAGGTAAAAGGAAATAGTAAGAAAATAGCCACATAACTTTGAGATGCCAATCCAGAAATTACCTGAGCATTTCTCAATAGTTTCAGAATGCGGAATCTTTACCCCCACTTCTTTGAAGGGTACAAATAGAACAGGGAACTGAGACCTTAGATCCAATTCCCAATACCAAGTTGAGGCCCGTTATCCTTCCCATCACTACTGCCACCAAGGCATGGCTGTGTCTCTTTTGTTACCTATCTTTCCTCAATATATGTATCCAGAGTCCCAACATAAACATTACAGTCTTCCACTGCATGAATCTTCCACATTGAGCAGGACAGCTGCCCCAACAGCATCAATGACCGACATGATCTATGAGCAGCTCACATATCTCTACTTCATCCAAGATTTCCCTAAAAATGAATCACCCAGTTAGCAATATTTGGCAACATAGTGCTTGAAGATTTATCTTGAAATACATAGCTTTGATTTTCTTGTAAAAACCTCCTACTTTTGAAATCTTAACCTGAGTACTCGTTAGCAAAACCCTTATAAAAAAAACATATATAAGAGAGAACTAAGGTGTGGCAGAGCTTTTTAATTAAACATGCATAATGTGCTCTAACAAAAAATGCACAGCCAATGATAATATTCATGGAACAAGACAATCTAGTAGTACTTAATGAATCCTGATCAACCCTGCTAAATACTCTAACCCTCAAACTGTTTGAGCCTATTAGCCTATTACCATTTCCTTCAAAATACGAAAGGGAGCCTTTTAAATTTATGGCAGCAAACTATCTTTATGAATTGCAACATTTACGCCACAAATAACGTAAATAAACTAGTTCCTTCATGCTTTACCTTGTACATATGACTTCAGTTATTTGATAGAGATTCCACATGAAGGGTGCATGACACCACCAGCCATTACAAAGATATCTTGGTTTGGTGGACATCATATTTAATCAAAGAGAGGTCAATAGCCACTTAAGTGTTGAATTGAACTCCATATATACGTATGACTGCAATGCTGGTACAATTAATATACAGGTCTCAAGGATTTTGCTCTTTATTAAACGTGCATCAGAGTATCATAAATAGTGATGAAAAATCAAGTCACGAGCAATGAATTAATGAATCTAGACCAAAACAATAATAGCTTACAAGAATAACTGCAAATACGAACTTCACTGATTCATGCTCACTCCCCAGTACTACAATGTCTCTTTTTCACACCAGAATCAAATTTCTATCACAATAAAATTGAAACTTTTTGTAGAAAATTCAACCAAAAAAAATTGCCACAGAACAAAACCACAACTAGAAAGTCTTCTCTCATCTCACAATAAATACAACAACAACAACTAAGCCTTGTCCCCCTAAGTGGGGTCGGCTATATGGATCAAGCAACACAAAATTACATAGCAAAATGCACAGCCTAGTTGCCATATGACACGCTATGTGAAATACATCTTGCTAGGTTTGTTGCAGCAATATACCTCCAGAATCCGAGTCTGGTCCACCATTCTTGGAAATGAATATTAGCACAAGTTCAGAACCAATCATCACAAATTTAAATAAAATCAAAATGAAAGATCACCCACCTGCAGGATTTGGCTCTGGTTAGCTCACCAAGACCCCATGAAGGCAAGGGGGATAGTAACCTGAACAAGCAGTAGCTGCAGATCTTATCTCATCCACACACACCTCAATCCCAGCCACTGAAGCAGTAGTAGGTATTGCAGATCCAGTTCGACCCATACACAAATATGAGCTCTAGTTTCCACTCTCCTCAAATGATTTAGTTCTTTGTTCTACTTCAAAACCCAAATAAAATTTAAACCTAGGCAAGTGTTAAAAAACAAGAATTAAGATTGAAACTTTGTGGGAAATTTATTTCATGGGGAATAATTGAAATTGTACCTGGTAGTAGAGGAACCTTTATGTCAGAATTGAAGATTGTGTGCCTTGCTTTTTTATATTTTTGCACAACTTTCTCAACCTGAGAGATTGTTCTTTTTGATGGTGACCGACTTTTACATGTTATACGCATAAGGGCTATGGATTTCAGCTGCCTGATTTGTACAACTCTCGCCCAAGTCGTTTACAATATCATCACTCTTAAAAGTTGAATTGAAATTATTCAAAGAAGACACGAATTGCAGATCGCAATTAAATTTATTAAGTGCAAGGTGGAGGAGATTGCTTGTTTCATCAGAATTTGCAGCTGCTTCTGCTACATCATAGAAATGCTTGCACAATTTATCATACCTCTTTGACCTTGGCTTCACATCAATCACATTGTAACTGCTCTTTATAAACGAATGCCTCCACTTGATCTTTTTACTCCATCTTGACAAAATATACTTTGAAGGTGCTTGCTTAACTCTTTCAAGAGCAAGCACACAAAGAGAATGCCTACACATAATTCCTCTAAACTAACAGCATGCACTGACAACTAACATCATGGTTGTCACGATGAAATACAACCTCGTACACAGTTTCTTTTGGTCGGTCTCCAACTATAATCTCTTCCAAAACTTGGTAAGTAGCAACTGTCCCTCTATACATTTAAGGGATGCACCACAATTCATTTTTTCTCTAAATTCAATTTGCACTTCACTAAATTTCGCATGAGTGTATTCAGCTTGAAATTGCTTCTCAATGGGGGAGTTTGAACCACAATGAATTATTGTGTTCATTGAGTGAAAATCAGCTTCAGTTTTTTTGCCTTGCTTCTAAAACTATTGTCATATTGTTCAACAAATTGTTGCAAGTTTGTCATTGAGTTGACATATTCGTCAAAAAATGCATTTATGCTCTCACTTCCTTGTGTGGTGAACAAGCCTGCCCAAAATCCCTTTTCAAGAAGATCGGAACCCATTTATGTCGTTCATTGAACAGTTCACTCAACCATTCATTTTGTTCAATATCAAATTCTTTCAAAAAAGAACACCATTTCTCATCAAATTCTTCCTTTGTACAAGATTCATAAACAACTTCTTTCATAGCACATTCGATCTTCTTATACTCAGGACATCCTTTGAGCTTATCTGGAAGCTTTCTCATTATATGCCATGAGCACCACCTATGACGAGTATTTGGAAAAACTATCTCAATAGTTTTTTGCATAGCCATGCACTGATCAGTCATAATACCACTAGGTGCCTTCCCTGACATGCATCTAATCCAACTTTTGAAAAACCACACAAATGAGTCTGTATCTTCTGCTAAAAGTACACCACACCCTAATAAAATTGATTGCCCATGGTGATTTATGCCGACAAATGCAACAAAAGGCACATCATACTTGTTTGTAAGATATGTTGTGTCAAAACTCACAACATCTCCAAAGGCTTCATATGCAGCTCTACTTTCTGCATCTGCCCAAAATACATTTCTTACTTGGAACTCCTTATCCAAATCTATGTCATACCAAAAATTTCTATTTTGTTCCTTCATTCGACAAAAGTAACTTACCAATGCTTTGAAATCCCCTTCCTTTCCACTTGCTTGCCTTTCCCTGTTAATATAATTTCTGACATCTTGTTCAATAAATGATAAATTTTCATACTGCACTGCATGTTGGGCAAGACATTGAAATGTCTTATTGATGCTCCCTCCTGCCTCATCATTTAGTTCATTCTTGACATGCTTGTTGATGCTTTTGTTTGTCATAAATGTTCTTGCCGTTATAGGACTAAGTTCATGACAATGGTCAAGAACCACTCTTTTGATGGACCATACTCCATTTTCTCCTTTCCCAGCAGTAATTTTTGCTTCACATTTTGCAGCTTGTGTTGGAAGTGTTTTCACAGTTGTTGGTATTTTTGAGATACGGTTTCCTTCTCGTGTGCAAGCCAGAATCAAATAATTTAGTTCTCCATCATATGCTTTTTTTGAAGTTCTTATCTTCCATCCGAAACCCTTACTAGATGCATACTTCCTATAAAATGTTTTAATATCTTCCACTGAATAAAACTCCATTCCAACTGTTGGCTCAAATATTTCAGAATTGACATTAATTTCTTGAACATCACCAACAGATTCAACAGAATCATGTGTCTCATGATTGTTTGATTCCTCCATAGATTTCTATTATAGAGGATTTAACCACCTACACAAAACAAGAAAAAAATATGTTATTCACTTCCATAGTTCAATTAAAGTAAATTTTAGACTTAATATTACTACAAACTTACCAGCAAAAATACTTTGTTATATGCAACTAGGATACAAATGGTCAGCACAATTACAAGTATTAACAAAAACATGCAGAACTTATGTATCCTCCAAAGTTGCCAGCAATTTCAATTTGTCATATGCAGCTACAATACAAATTTTCAACAAAGATATACTGTATCAAGGAGTTATTTATGGTTTACTCACTTACATATCATCTATTAAAAGATTATGCCTTTTGTGTGTTAGAGAACAAACTACCATAAACCAAGAATGGTAAAGTGCACTTAAATAGAATAGGCAATTAATGCTAGAATGGCTAAGCCACATTACCATGTTCTGCACAAATTGGTATTAATATCAAATATGTTAGTAACTTTTATTCTAAATGCACATAACTGGCTCACTTTCTTGGTAACCTTGCAGTTTTTATAAATTTTCTTAAAACTTACAGTTTTTGACTAAGCTTGTGTGTTAGGAAACAAGTTATCATAATTCCTTGATACCTATGTGAGATCAAGTGCATCTTAATAGAGAATACCAATATGTAACTAATGATAGAATGGCTAAGTCACATCATTATGTACTGCACAAGTTGGTAACAGCATAAATATGCTAAAATTCACAGACTTGGTTTGTTGTTGTTGGTAACCTTGCAGTTTTTAAAAAAATTCCCTAAAAAATTACAATTTGTCTAAACATTTTTCTTAATAAGAAAAATGGCTCATACTCTCAGTCAATAGGAGCCCAAATAAACACAGAACAACCATGCACACTGTCTATATCAGTCACTGGGAAAAACAACACACACTACCTAATTTGAATACTACTAGAACAGACAAAGCTGATACACAAAACAACACACTAATTGGAAACCACAGCCAAAAACTACTAAACACCAAATCTTCATCAGGCATAATACAGTAACTCCACTTGCAAATCAGTCCCATGCTATCATACCTTCCTATTTTAACAGAATTTGAGTGATGACCGATGAATCATACAAATTCAGTCCATCTGTCATTCCGCAGAAACTTCCACTTATATTTTCTAGTTTAGAACACAGTTCTTCTAGCTAAACGTGTGTAAGGGAACAAGCTACCATAACTTTTTGACACCAAAATTTGATCAATTGCACCTAAATAGAACATGCAATTGATGCTTCATTTGTTTAGAGAATTTACTAGACTTCTAGGCCCAAAATCTGTTGTGTGGGGCATATGTTTGGATTGGTGGTAAGTAGTGGAATAGAGTGAAGTTAAATAAATGGAGTGGAATGGAGGAACATAATTATCTCACCCATTATTTGGATATTTTAATAATGGAATGGAGAAATATTTCATTTCATTGTTTGGATATGTCAATGGAATGGAACGAAATTGTTATAATTATAAGATTTTTATTCCTATAATACTATTGAATTAGAATAGAATAATATTAGTAATAGAGATAGAGAGAGATGGTGGGATTGGGCGAATGGACTCCATCCATTTCCTCTCCACTTCATCCAACTTTGGCATCTTCAAACAATGGAACTAATTGAAATTTCACTCCCTTCTCTCCCACTCAACCCAACTCCTCCAATCCAAGCATACCCTTAAACTCCAAAAACACATGCAATTAAAACGAGATAGCATGCATGGAGAACTGCACATTGCAAACAATTGAATCTTTCAAAGTTATTGCTAATGCCACATCTTCTGCTCAACATTTTGACCTGAAGAATCTTGCTAGTTGCAACCATGCACATTGGAATGCTTATTATGAAAGCAACTTATCCCACACACTAGAGACCAGCCGCCTAAGATACCAACTGCCCCATTTTCCGGGTTGAACAAGGATAAAAATAGAACAAGAAATGAAAGCTTCCCCTAATTTTCAGGATATAGTAAATCACATTATAATTTTCACAGTGCTTGTCAGAACTTTCCAAGCATTGCAGATCCAAATTATTACCTTAAATCCAATAGGAGAAGGTAAGAAGTGAAAATGCCACTTAGTGCTCACCACAACACCATAGCAGTTGTGCAAAACCTTCTAAAGCATCTGAGGTCGAAGATATATTATCTTTAAAGCGAAAAGAGAAGACAGATAGTTGTCTCTTCTGCATGACATATTGAAATTTACAAGGTCCTCTATACAAATGGATAAAACTGGTAACACAAGTGTTGATATTACAAAGAATGACAATACACTCAATATGCATTTCCTGGAAAAAAAAATAATAATAATAATTTTGCTATAATATACATTCCCTGAAAAATTACTGCATGCAGTTTTTGACCCAGAACAAATACGTGATGAACCTCGATATAATCAAAATTCTTTATGGCACATAACCACAATTGTATTCAATAAACAATTTTAGGAACTTTTATGACTAAAAGAGAAAGACAACAACTACAAACATAAAGGACAAGGTATTGTCTTACAAGCACAGGAAAATATTGTGATAGCACATTAGGTTAAAAAAAAAATCAACACAAAAATTGGACCAAAATCAAATCCACATCCCCATTTAAAACAATTGAGGAAAGGATGTTAAACATGTCCAAATTCAATGTGGTTGGAATATATGGGGGGCATTAAGACACTTACCACAAACTCAAAAAACGGCAATTGCAGTGACCACAAAAGACTTAAATATAGAGGATTTTATTAGCATATACATGCCATGGTACATCTTTACTTCAAAGTTCAAATCAATTAACACACCAAATCATACCACACCTTGTTTTTTGTTTTCCCTAATCAACAGCCTTCAAGAGTTTTGCCTCAATAATCCCTAAAATTACATTTAAGAGCTTAATTTTGATCACAATGTAAAAGTTTTACACTGTCACTAACAAAACATTTAGTTTATGATTTTTGAACTAGATAAAAGTCAACTATTATGGTATTCGATATATGATTTATTACGTAAAAAAATTTACACTGAAGTGCATGACAATTAAATCTTTTCCCTAAAGCTAAACTCAACTCCTAAGTATCAACCTTATGACCACCACTCAAAACCCCAATGTTGTAAGAACAAAAGGGACCAAAAAAAAAAATCATTAACTGAGAGAATATATATAGACTCACCTTGTCAGGACAATGACTGCTTGTAGATACAGATATCAATTTTCTTTTTTTTTGTGGATCTCAGATGGAGAGAACCAATGCCTTCGAAGAACAGCGATTGTGATGCTTTCTGTTCTCCTCTAGTAATTCTTCAAACAACCCCTTTGGATGCCTTCAAGAACCGGCTTTGAGAGAGATAGTTGTCTGCTACCGGTTGTCCAAATAGCATTCCTGTAAAACTTAATATATTCAATATCCATTTGAGGCCTTCGAAAAATAAAAACAGCTCTAACACATAAGTGATAACAGTTAACCGGTTTTTTTATTAATTTACCCTCCAGATTCACATCACACAGACAGAAAGTGGTTGAAAAATCCAAACAACGATATTATCAGAGACTAAACATGTCACTTGGCATCGCTTTCACTAAACAAGTATCACTTATTTTACCATCGATTAAATTAAGAATTCGTGAAAGAGATTATTGACAAATAGGGCAACAACATAAAAAATAGAGTTGCGGAAAGAAGATCGACGCATAGATAACGCAGTTTAACAGTAACATCACTGATCCATAAACCAATCCAACCAAGAGAAAACAAAGGAAAAATAATTTTTTGAAAAAAAAAGCTTAATTACTTTTTCATTATGTATGTAAAGAGAGACTGATGAAAAGAGCATCTCAGAGAAATATTTCCCGGTAAGCTTCTTCACTGGCAATCAAAGTGCAAGGATAACAATATTGGAATTTCTCATCACTGATGCTCGTAAAACACAGATCAAAAGTAGAGAAAGTGCCAATAAACTTTGAGGATAGTTGGAATTTGAAACAGAGCACCGTGGTCTTGAACGAATTGCTACTTTATGAGGAGTACCTTCTAGTTTAATGGCTCGTGTAGGGCATTTCCATTTTTTGTTAAATTTTTTTTTTCCCTGAGAATCGATTGAACCGTGTAGTTGGACTGTTTGGCCACACTCTTGATACTGCGTTCTCTACCCAATCGTCCACAATATCAGACGCGTTTCTAATATTATTTTTTAAGAAAAATGAAAAATCAAAGGCATATTTTGCTTTGAAGAATGAAGTATGCTTTTATTTTTGTGATTATTTTTTATAATTTAATTTATGGATTTAATTTTAATATATTGTAAATCTAAGATAATTTTCAATACTTAAAAAGTCAGGAATGAAGATTTGATTCAATGATAGCTGTAAAACTATTTTATATTTTATTGCATTAAAATTAAACCCTTAATTTATATGTTGTATGAAAATGCAAAATGATTTTACATAGACATTCAAATCGTTATTAATATCAATGAAAGTGTTTACTTCAACCGCTCATTTTTTTAGTAAATTTTACAAAACAATCTAAACTGTATATCATTAGTACATCAAAATTAATCTTTATTTTATAAATCTTAAAATTAAAAAATGAAATTTTTTTTATGTAACATCAAAGAAAGAATTAAAACATAAATTATTTTCTAAAACTAAATAGATTTTAAGTTTAATTTCTATATATTGACCAAAATTTTTTATTGTCATCCAATTAAATCATCACATTTATATAACTTTTTAAGTAATAAGTGTGAATTTAACTACTTTTACTAATGTATTAATATATAATTGAATGACATTATAAAAAAAATTACACTATCATTGCATAAAAATTAGACTCTATATTTAAACCTTTTTACTTTTATTTCTTTCCAAGCAAAAAAATTTAGTCACCAGTGAGAGTTGCGAAGAAGGTTATATTTTATTTTTGTATAAAAATTAGGAATTACAAAAGTTCACATATTATAGACCAACTTAGGTAAATGTCCCTTGGATGCTAAATGACCATTATCTGGCGGTTAAGAAGTGGTCTCCTGAATTTAATCCTATAGAACGATGCTTTGGGAGAACAATAGTCTGGGTTCAGTTGCCAAATTTGAATCTAATGTATTATGATGAGGAGATCATCAAGAAGATAGCTACAGGGGTAGGCAAGCCTATTAGAGTTGATCTAACAATGCAGCAGGTTGAACGTGGAAGATATACACGAGTCCGTGTGGAACTTGATTTACAACAGCCAGCTCCTGCCGAAATATGGATCAATGACCATTGGCACCCTATTGTTTATGAAAGTCTTCATCTTATTTGCACTGCGTGTGGCCTGTATGGCCATGTTTCACGTGATTGCAAAGCTTGTGATGTCAAACAGAGAGTGATCTAACGTCTCCGCAAGAGGATATCAACACCATGGTAGAGGTGCATCTTAGGGATGGCGTACAGCCACCACCGCAGGTTCCTGTTTTAGGTAAGGTCACCAACGAGGAAGGTGCATATTCTTTGAAGCCTAATTGCGCAAATCAAGGGGACCAATTTCAAAATTCAAACTGGACTCGGGTTGAAAGGAAAAGGAATCAATCTACGAAAAAAGATAACCTTTCTACAGATGGCAAGAATTTTCCACAAAGTAGGAAAGGAAAATCAATTGCAAATTTCAAATCGAAGGGGCCGACACTTATTTCCATGCAAAGTAAATCTATTCCTCTTGCACGAGAGAAGCATGGTGGAATAGTTGGTGCATCCTTTTCTTCAGTGGGACCAAATGGTATATGTCTATTTGAGCATAAGAATTATGTTTTTTCTGCAGGTCAATCCTCCAACGTAAAGGGCAGGTGAACACTCGTGTGCGGGGTATTTCTAAATACAACGCCTAAAGCTAATAACACTACACCCCCAGTGGTTATTAAGAAAAGGCAACATATGAACGCATCTCCCACAACCATAGCAGTGGGTGTCCCTCTGAGGACAAAAAGAATGATGCTGAAGATGACGAGACTAGAAGGTTGCCCTCAGTGGCCCCTTGCCAAAAATTAAAGCTGAGAATGGGTGCATTTCTTAACCCGAGCCAATGCCTGGCCTCAGAACCCTGTTAGCCAGCTTAGCCTTGCCACAGCCATTTAACTTTTATATAGGAAATTATTTCAGTTTTATAAAAGATTATATGGGATTTGAACCTTTACACCAACTTCACATTAGAAAAGTGGCTCTTACCACTAACCCACGAGTTATTTATGATATTTTTGCTGGAAATTTTTATTAATATCTTATACCTGTTTTCATTTAAATTTAAAACTTTTAAATCTACAAAACCTTTACTGAAACACCAAACATATTGAAACAAAAACAACCCTAAGTTGAGGGTCTCCTTTGTGCTGCCACCCCACTGTATCTGAATCAAAACACGTATTCCTTTTACAGCTCACACAATGAACATCTTCCATTCACATATCATTGCAATTTTAGAAGCCCTTTTCCTTCTAAGGCTCACACAGTCACACTCACAGGCGTCCGTCGCGCAGCCACCGGCGTCCGTCCTTCCCTCGTCCAGATCGCGCAGCCACCCTGTTGCGTAGATCTGCCCTCCGCCGTGACCCCTTGTCCAGATCTGCGCGTGAGCCTGTGACCGTGAAGCCGTGAAGAGCTGAAATCGCGTGAGCCCTGTTTTTGTCACTTGTTTTATTTCAGTTCATAGACTTTTCTTTGTTCAGCTAATGCTTTGTATTTTCCTAAATCTCTTATTTGAATTAGTATTGAGCATGTTGTCGCTGTCGCCATCATTTGGTGTGAGCAGATTCATTGTCGTAATCTTTTACTGTCCTATAAGGTTTGATTCATGATAATAATAATAATAATAATAATAATAATAATATGATGACGATGAAAACAGGAGAGCTTGAGTGAATATATTTCGATACATGCTAGGTTAATTATCTTTTCATTTCCAGTTCAATTGGTAGCTTCTTGAGAATATGTTTTGTATTTTTTTAAGAAAAATATAGAATGTTAGAATATTGAGCGCTATTCAATGTTTGGAATTTGTTTGTGGCAGTGGACAAATTGTTTCTAGCAATGTTCAGATTTTTTTAATATTAACTTTGCATATTTGTTTAGAGAATCTTGAAAACAAAGTCCAGATTTTTTTAAATAATATACTTGTTTATCTACTATATGACAGGTGTATTCAATGGTTTTCCAATTGATATTAATGAGACAATGTCATTTGGTATGCATCCCTTGTCCAATTGAAAGCAGTGGAAGCAGTGGACAAGGAGTTACACTAATGACACCAACAGATTCAAGCTAACCTCAAGAAGATGATGCAAATTGTCATTAAGAAAGAGGCAAAAGACATCAATTGTTGGTTTGTTAGATTTATTGAAGATTATGTTTTATTTAGTTATGAATATTTAAGTTGCTCATGCTTGTTCTTTGAGGCCGGTGAATCTTGTTTCACTTTCGTTGAATTTTTTTTCTTTGGTTTAGTTGTATATTTGAATTTGCTAGGACTTTTTGAATGTTTAATCTTGATTGTTTGAAATTGAACTTTATTGGATTTGATTTGATTTTATGAAATTGAATAGTGAATAAAAGGCCTTTTAAAGATGTTAAAAAGGTAGGCCATAAGGCCTATTATAATTGGATAGATTTTTAAACAGGCTTTAAAAGGCTTCAAACCAGGTCAGGCTTCTCCAAATGAAGCTGCCGAAAATAAAAGTTATTACAGGTAAGAGAACGTCTTACCTCTGTTGCTCCTTTAACCCCTGCCGACCCCGCCTGTCCCACCCCTAATGCTGAACAAGATGGAAAGAAGGGGAGGGATATAGTACAACAGCTCTGACTTAGGACCTCCATTTGGGGCCTCTGTGTTGTCCGTTTCGTTGGGCCTATGGTTTTTGTGGATAGCACAAATTCGAGTTTTATCTCTTGGAACATTCGAGGTGCTGCTAGTTCCAAGAGTAAGCATCATGTTAAAGAGCTTGTTAAATGTAGACCAGAAGTTTTTATTGTGCTTGACTCATACTCAGTACTAGAAGTAAAATCCTTCTGGGAGAATATGGGGTTCAAGGCGGCTGTTGTTGCTGAAGTAACTGGTCATTCTGGGGGTATTTGGTTCTTAGTGAGCAGTGGTGTTGGTCAAGTAACGGTTGTTGACATTTGGCATCAATGTGTAACTGTCAAATTCTCTTTAGGTACAAAGAGTTGTATCTACAATGCGGTGTATGCTAGCCCAAACTTTTCTTGTCGCCAGGATTTAAGGGATTATTTGAAACATCTAAAGAGTTTTATTTCTAATCCTTGGATTATGATGGGTGATTTTAATGAAATCATCCTCTTATCTAGTAGGTGCGTGGTGGTATGTTTATGCCTAATCGAACTAATTTATTTGCAACTATGATTAATGTAATACCCTCCTAATTACCATGTTTTAGTCAGTTTTAACACAACAATTAGAAAAGCATTACTTACGTTCATAATATATACTTCGAAATAAATGAAATAAAGTAATTTAGATATATGTGTTGTAAAGCGTTTCCACATAGATGAACATCATTTGTTTTGTTTTTAGTTTACAATATGTACATCATACTAGGAAACAAACTAGTTAACTCCTAAGCTAAATCAGGACCCAATTCACACAAAAAACACCTCACCTCTAATCTACCTGCTCTAAGTTAAGTCCCAACAAAATTTTCTCTTTTACAAATAGAAATGGGTCTAAACAACATTCAGGAGGATAAACAAGGCTCTGTGGGTTTCTAATACTAAACCTCCACCATATACACATCAAGAGTCCTTGGATGTCTCATGCTCTCCTAAAGAAAACCATGCACCATTAGTACAATGGCATTTCCCCGCAGGTGGATCAAAGTTCGAGGAAGGGTCATCTCCAGGAGGGGGCATAGGTGGTGTAGGTGGAGCTACAAACACAGCAGGGTGTGTCATGTGTAGAGGCACACCATCATAAGGGGAAAACTGGGTAAACTCTGGAGGAAAAGAAGTGTTAAACGGCTAAAACACGTAAACTAAATCTAGAATGTGTTACAACGCAAAGCGAATCAAATTGGGTCATAGTGCCACTACCATTGGGGTGAATCAAGGAAGAAGATCACTTGCGACATCTATAGATTCTGAGTATAATACAACATATCTACACATAGGGATAAGAATATTATATAATTCTAGTAAAATACTCCCTCAAGTATAAACATGTAACTGGCAATTTCATTTATATAAGTAATATCATGCAAGGTCATATGCATAAAGAATTATAGAATTCATAATGACAATCATACATTTTCTTTTATAGACAATGAACTCGATTCAATGCCATTATCTCTTTTCTTTAAATAGGAAAGAGATATCTATAATAGATAACCCCACAAAGGACAATAGCTGTTATGACATGAGTTTATTCCTATTCGTGATAATTTGGACTTCATTTTTTCCATTTTCGAATTACACACAGTTCTATCCTAGCCAATACATTTATCTACTCACAAAATTATAGGGAAGTCCTTACTTTTGCCTTCCCTCTTTAACCTACATAAGTCTTGTCTCTTGCCTCCATATGTTAACATGCATAACTAAAATTCACATATTCTCTTTTGTCATATAACCACATCTTGTACTTCTCTTTTTCAAAGGTATGCTTACATCACATGTAGGCATTCAATTATATTGGAGTCTCATTCATGCCTCATAAACAAATCTTTAAAACAACTAGTATGCATTCATATACCATATACTTGGACTAAATATCATTCTATCATTAATTTAAGGCATTATCACCATTCCAGCACCTTGGAGATTTACCATTCCAGTAATAACATTTAATTTTCCTATCAAATGGTCAATTCAAGGGCCACAAAAATTCTCCATAACACTTCAATGTGTCTAAAAGGCCTGTAAAAATTTCACAAAAAAGAGCTTAACTATATTAACTGAATTGTACAAATTTCATGGTTGGAGACCACTTATTCACAATTAGAATTCTCATAATTTTTAACCCTAGCAAATAATTGAATCAATTCAAAATAAAATTCACGATGATACTTCAATATATTACCCACTTCTTATAAAAATTTCAAAGTGTGAATCAATCATTTGCTATGGTAATAAAATTAGACAATTTTACAGCTTCAATTTCAATAATTTAGACAGCATAAGTACTATTTCAATCTTCAATTTTTAAGGCAGTATACCTTAAAAACAATGCTCAAGAAAATTCATGTAGTTAGTTTAAGATATTACTTCCACATATAATATTTCTAGCTCATAAACATGACCATAAATATGTCTAAAATTTCATGAAATTTCCCCATTTAAGCCAAACCAAAAATCCAGCAATCTAGTCAAAACTTCTTTTGACAAAAATGATTTTCTAACCTTATCCAAACACTCCACCAAAATTTACACATCAATATCAACATATTATCAACCAATATAACTAGAAATTTTCAACCAAAATCAATTAGAAATTCTAGAAAAATTTTGAAAGAAAAAGGCCAAAGGAAAACCCTACTCTTGGAAGCTAGTGTGTCCTTGTCTCTAGTTTGCTCTAAGATGGAAGTCCTTCACTTCAAAGCTCCTAGAACACACCCAAACCCTTCTCTAATCAATGAGATGTAAGGTAATAAGATGAGGTTTGGAGATTTTAATCATAACTTTAAAGGTTGAAGTGTAGAACAAGTTTAGTGAAGGGAGATTTTGATTTTGAGAAGGTTTGGCTTAGGATTTTTTAGTTTGAAAATCAAGGTTATTGAGGTTTTTTAAGAAGAGAAATGGATTATTTTCTAGTTCCCTTATTGGCCGAAGCTTAGGGGAAGAATTTATTGAAGTTAGGTGTGTCATCTTGATCTTATAAGATGTGATATTATTGGTTAATCATAAAGCATAATTCTTTTCATTAAAAGAAATTAATATCAATGGATAAGATTTGATTTTCATCCAAGATGAAATCTTAGTCATTTATTTGGCATTCAAAGGGATAAACTTCATTATTTTGTAGAGATTAACTAACCTTCATGTTAGAAATTCATACCAAATTTTCCAATAGGTGAAACATCATACCTGAGTAATCAAATATTACTTGAAAATTAATTATAAGTATGAAATTTTCATTTCAAATATTTCTAACCTTATTCCCATATTTCCCAATTTTCAGGACCTTTGTCCTAATCTAGGGTTTTGACTCCGAACATGCCTGGAGGCCTAAAAATACTATTTACATTTTTTTTTATTCTCATCATTTTTTCCTATTAAATCTTAATATTCTCATTAAGAGTTTTAATTAATTTCTGAATAAAAACAATTAGGGTGATACAATTAATGACTGATTTGATGATATTGGGCTTCTGTCATAAGTTTACGTGGTTCTACAAGAATCAAGGTAAGCGAACTCTAGCTAAACGTCTAGATAAGGCTTTAGCTAGTACGAAGTGGCCTCATGCATTCCTGGGCTTATCTAGAATCTTTGTTGGCTTCATTCATATCATGCTCCAATTATTTTACGTGGAGAATAAGACTTTGGGAGCGTAGGGAAACACCTTTTAGGTTTCAGGCCGCCTGGGTTTCACATGAGGAGTACAACATTGTTGAGAAATCTTGGGCCCATGGTAGTGGGGATGTTGGCCATAACTTAAATCGGGTGAGAAATGACTCATTGACCTTTAACAAGGATGTTTTTGGCCATATTATGAAGAAAAGAGATCTCAAGCTTGTCTAACGGATCTAGTGTACTATGGAGCGATGGGATTCGGTCATCTTACTATTCTAGACCGTAAGCTTAAAGGGGAGTATGATACGATTCTTACCCAGGAAGAGCTCTTTGGTATCAGAAATCTCGTAAACAATGGTTCCAATATGGTGATCGCAATACAAAATTCTTTCATACTCAAACTTTGGTTCGCCAAAGAAGGAATCGTATTCATGGTTTATTTATTAATAGAGGTGTGTGGTGTACAGAATCGACGACCTTGGAAAGGAAGGTGGTGAAATTTTATCCAGATCTTTCTCTTTAAGAGTACTCCTAATCTTAATGCTTGTCATGTGGTAGGGATGTCCAACTTACTAATGGTAAGAGAAACATTTTAGCTTCCAATGTCACTGTGGAAAATAAGCATGTTGTCATGTCAATCAGCTTTGAGCTCTTGGGTGTGATGGGTTTCATGCTTTCTTGTTTAAGCACTTTTGGGAGGTGGTTGAGGGAGATGTGGTTAGGTTGGTTCAATCGGCTTTTGGTTCAGGAAGTTTTGATCCCTCCCTAGCTGAAACTATTTTGGTTCTTATTCCTAAGATTGATAACCCCTACATTTTTAAAGTGAGACCAATCAGCTTATGTAATGTTATTTATAAGATCATCACCAAAGTTTTGGTCAATTGCATTCAGGGCTTTCTTTCCAGTTATTGTTAGTCCTCCTTGAAGGACGTCAGAGATAAAATTATTGTGGCCAGGAAGTAATTAATTGGATCCATAAGTCGAACTCTAAGAAAGGAGTTGTTGCTTTCAAGCTCGAATCTAGAAAAAGCCTATGATAGAATAGATTAGCGTTTCTTGGAAGCCACTTTACAGGATTTTGGAATTTCGCATATAACAATCGGTTAATTATGCATTGTGTTACCTCTTCTAGTCTTTCTATCTTATGGAATGGGGCAAAGCTTTATGCCTTTTCGCCGACCAGAGGTTGCCAGGAGGATCATATGTCTCCTTATCTTTTCGTTTTGTGAATGGAAAAGTTGTTAGCCATGATTCATCAGAAGGTAGCAAGAGGAGACTGGAGAGAGATTAAGGTTAGTAGAGATGGTCCTAGAATTTCCCACCTTTGATTTGAAGATGATGTTCTCTTATTCTGAATGGTAGGAAATCAGGGTGCATGTTGTTATGGACATAGTGAATAGTTTTTGTCATATGTCGAGTCTTAAGATCAACTTTGAAAAGTCTAGAGCAATGGCATCGTTGCCTGCCTACCAAAAAGGACCTCTTTGATGAATTTTACATTTATTCAATTTACTAGTGATATTGGGAAATACTTGGGGCTTCAACTCTAAAAAGGAAAGTGACTAAGGCTACGTTTATGCCTATTCTTGACTACATCCAATCTGAATTGGCTTCTTGGAAGATGGCATTGTTAAATAAGGCAAGTAGACTTTGCCTAGCCAAATCGTTGTTGCGTCTCTCCTTGTGTATACAATGAGACATTGTGGGTTCCTTAAGGGATCTGTGATCGTATTGACCATATGACAAGGAACTTTATTTGGGGAACTAAGACGGAAGGTAGAAGTTGGAATTTGGTCAGTGGAATAATATTATGAAACCTCGTAAGAAGAAGGGCTAAATGTTCAACAAGTGCGTCTGATGAATGTCGCCTTGCTGGTAAACTAGTGTGGGATTTAGAGCATTATCAGAGAAGATGTGGGTGAAGATTCTGACTACAAAACATCTTCATTCCCCTCTAGGAGTGGGTGCTATTGATTGCACTAACTCATCTTATGTGTGGAAGAGCATTATTAGAGCACTTGAGAAGCTGAGGAAGGGCTTTGATATTAATTTTGGTTTGGACCCTCGATGGTTCTCTCCTTTTCACAAGGACAAGAGTATTGCTACTCCTGGTTGACTATGTTTATATTTTAGATTTTCAGCTTCATCTTCGTGATTTATGATGGGATAATAGTTGGCATTTTGATTTTCTAGCAACTCTGCTTCCTGATTATGTGCATAATTAGATTTCCAATCATCACTTGACCATGTGCTCAATGCGACCTTTGGTATAGCGTGCCTCTTCTTTAGGTATTTATACTACTGACAATGCATACAAGTGGCTACGGGATTCTACAAATGATGTTGAGAATGCTCCTTCCTGGGATTGGATTTGGAGACTAGCTGGGCCTAGAAATTTTGGTTGTTGTATAGCTTATTATGTATAATGCTTTGCTAACAAATTCTTATAAAATGCACTGCCATATCTCATTGATTGAGGCTTGTCCACGGTGTGGTGCCACGTGAAGATATACTCCACTCGTTTGCGTGACTGTAGGGAGGTGATGCCAATTTGGCTAACCTTTGGTTTTGATTCTAACTCTTCCTTTTTTATTGATGACCTTCACATTTGGGTGACTCAACTGAAATTCAATTTTAATCTCCTATTTTTTATTGTGCTTTGGTAGTGTTGGCGGTGGAGGAATAATAGTATTTTTGGAGAGATTACTTCGAACATTTATTATGTTATTCAAGTGGCTAATGATCACTTCTTGCTTAGAAAACTTCTAATAGGAAACGGTCCAACCAATATGGAGCCCAAGGAAGTGGTTTGGTCTAAGCCTAATGTGGGCCAAGTGAAATTTAATGATGGAGGAGAGGTTAAGCACAACCCATTCTGGGTTTTGGTGGTCTTTTGCGTGATGAGTATGGGGATTGGGTTGGGGGTATTCTAGATGGTTAGGAGATTGTAGTGTTCTTTTGAAGTTTACAAGTATGAAGAATGGTCTCCTCTTGCGTGGAATAAAGGATATCGTAATGTGTGGTGTGAGACTTGATTCCAAGCTTGCTGTCCAAGTTGTTATGTCATCCACGAGTATCATTTCCACAAATATGCCATTGTCATTGCAATATTAAGGAGTTGGTTGCGAGGATTGGAGTTCAGTTTCTGTGTGTGAGAGAAGGAATTTTGTGTAGACACCTGGCTAAGTTGGGCGACGAGTGGCATTGCCTACCACGTTGGGACGAGCCTCCTCAAATCTCTTAAGTTGCTAATGGTTGATAGAGATGACCATGTCTATTGGGATAATAGGCTTCTTGGTTTTTGTTTGTTGTTTATTTTATTCTATACCCAAAAAAAAAAAAGACCAACTTAAACAAGCTAAAGGTAATCATGAAAAGTTTTTATCTTCACGGGAGATAAATATGGAAATGTTAGCTATCTGTTAATTGAGACTTAATATTCCATTGGGAGTAAAACCAACACCTTATGTAATTGTGTACTGTGGTAAATTAAAAAAAAAAAACAATAACAACAATAACTATTGCAAAAAAGGCTTTAAATGGTAAAAATAAACACACCAGGTTGAGACATTATATGATAAAGCAATTACAGAAAAATGAAATTATATTCATTGATCATATGATATCATGAATAAATTTGAAAGATCTTTTGACTGAGCTTTTGAGAAAGAAATTTGTGAGTACCATCTCAAGGAGAATGCGATTTATGTCAATTTTAAGTTAACACTAATGAAAAATCAAGCTTTATAGATTTCGTGAAAAAGGTTCATATGAATATTAATATGTCACTCGTTAGTTTTTAATATGTCACTCTTTAGTTCTAATAGCATTTTATATGTCCCTTTTAGGGTGTGGGAAATGCAAATAATGTTACATTACATCTAGTGTATATTTGGACTATCTTATTTTATATTTAAAACAACTTAGGTCCAACTTGTCAGTCATTTTTAAAAAAATGATACTAAGTGTTACGAAACATTTTATGAAACATACCAATAGTTGGATCGTAACTTTCCACTCAAATCGATTAGTTTTGAAACATCATGATTGGTTATTGGCCATTTTTTTTGGGTTTTTTACCTGGTACCCGTTAAAGAATTATACGCGTTAAGGTTTTAAACTTTTAATACGCTAAGTACAATGAAAACTTAAAAACAAAAATAATTTTCAATATAAAATTTACTCCTTTTATTTTTTAAAACACTTGTTAAAAAGACTTTTTTTTTTCATTCTTCAAAATTTCAGCCGACTGAATATTACTCAAATTATTATTCCTAGAGATAATAAAGCTAAAAGCTTTTATTGAATTTCGTAACTCTTGTATCAGTATAAAGCATAATATACACTAGTGATACTCATGACTAGGTAGACACATGACCTAAACGTGCAAAACATTAGCAAAAAAATATTGAAAAAATCAGTGAGCAAGTAATTGCTTCGGTTCGAAGGCTGGAAGTTAAAAGCATATCTATGTCTGATTCATAGTCCAAAAAATCACATTTAATAACAACCAAGTCATATCTTACTAAATAGAGTTGGTTATATGTATCAAACACAATGCGTGTGAAAAAGAAATCAGAGACAGCCAATGCCTACCACGCCTAGGGCTACTGTACATTGGATCCTGCTGCGGTGAATGTCTGGGCAAGTAGCACTTCTGTTCTTATAGTGACTTTGTTGTTTGGGTTACCTGCAACTCTATGGTATCAAAGCTGGAAAGTGAGTTATACAAGCCAATGGACAATTGAGAGGAAACTCAGAGAAATTGTCTTTTATTTGAATAACTAACAGCAACATTGGGTATTTACAAGTTGCCTTGGTTCACTTGAATCCAGCCTTATTTCACAAAATGTAACCACATAGCTGTGATATATCCCAAAATTTATATGCAGCCTCTCAAAACCTAGAAACAAATAACTCACAGACTGTAACCAAAAAAAAAAAAACTCAGACAAGCACAGATTTTTCAATACTATGGCAGGATTTGCGCTATTGACATACAACTGCCAAATGTCGCCAGATGAAATTTTCAAAATTACAACTTCAACCACTCCAAACAAGGACACAAGCCCCAACAGAATCTAGAGGGGTAATAATCCTTCAGGTACACCTCCCTGCTATATCCTACGATATAGAAACTGAAGGATCGCCCCCGATGTGCCATTGTGACACGTGTCACCGGCACAACTGAGATTGTATGTCTCTCGCATATGACCCTCGCAGTCACAGGGACCGAAGCTCTCTCTGCAATGACTTCAGAAGAGAACTTGTTGAGAAAAATGAATCAGCAAAAAAGGCTGGAGTGCATTGGAAGGCTTGAGTGTTGCACAGCTGAACCCCTTTGGCTCTATGGAAAACCTCATCTGGTACCGATGCTGCTCCACTAGTTGCACTAACTTTCCGAGTTGAAAGCGTCTTCCTGTAACAGGACATACACAAAGAACACGAAAATTTAGAAACTCCTTAAGAGATGATTACATACTATAAGATGCATAATGCAGAAAAATGAATTATGTAAGCTTACAATATTTCCATCTAATCTACAATAATTCTAATGATAGGTTTCAGTTTTGCATAGGGGATTGAGCAGCAAAGATCAAACATCAATCCATGACAGGCAACTGAGCATGTAAAGTGCAGGATATTATCAAGGACAATCAGAATAAGATAGCAAAAGTTTCTGTTGGAAAGTTACTAAGTTTTCAAAATTATAGATTTATTTTACCTTCTCATATGAATAAGATAATCTTTGACACCAGACGCAAGGCCCTGTTTATTTATATCTATCCCAAGCACAGGTATAATCTCACAAATATTGATCAGGTATTCATCACAATTATGGATAAAATCATATAAGTAACAGCTCAAAATTATTGGTAATGCGATTCACACAAGAAGCATATCACACTAGTTTGAACATCAAACATTTTGTGCATGGGGATTTTGAAAAATATAGAATCAATCAAAAGGAATTCCTCCAAAAAGTTATAATATCTATAGAAGCACATGAGCCTTGAAATCCATAGCACCTACTAAAGCAACTCCTCCAAATAATGTATAAATATATCATGCTTGAAGAACATCATTCTAGAGATAATCAAAGCACGCTCACAACTCACTAGCAACTTTTCATGACTTGTACAATTCAAAGTTAAAGGGATAAAATTAGGCATTGTATGATTAGAAATTGGCAGATTGGCATACCATCTAACAATGGCCAAGCTACGTGCCAGCAGAGAACCACTTCCATTACACGGTTCACACTTGATTAGTCCACGTGATCCACAAGTTGGACAAGGAATCTTTCCTGTACCATTACATTTCACACATCTGCAAGAAAACGTAACTTAAGTGAATTACAAGAATAAACTTCCACCTCCACTGAAAGCAATGCAGTCTAGACATTTGAAATCAACATTTGAATTTCTGATATTCTGTATTCTGTTCCAAGAAAAATAGAGCAGTCTATCAATGCTATGAGGGAAAGTTTGACAATATGATTTCTACAGGAGCTTAAGCCAGATGCCTCAAAGCTCCACCTAATCTACAAATGAGCTAACAAACTACTCACAGTGTGTCAGAACCATCTTTATGAGCAATCAGACCCCTTCCATAACAAGTAGGACACTGAGCCATTTGATTTTCTTTATAATGTCCATGTTCTTGGCCTGCATTACATGTAGCACAGACTGTACCTCCCCGTCCTGCACAAACTGTGAATAATTTCCAGGGTTTTGTTAGGAGAGGGGAAATGAAATAGTAACAAAATAGCAACATATATACATGCAAATTTGATTTGTGAAACTTGGACATGCAAATCCAGAATTTACCTGAGCATTTCTCAATAGTTTCAGAATGAAGAATCTTTTCCTTCACTTCTTTGAAGGGTACAAATAGAACAGGGAACTGAGACCTTAGATCCAATTCCCAAATACCAAGTTCAGGCCCATTGTCCTTTCCATCAATACTGCCCCCAAGGTATGGCTCTGTCTCCTTTATTACCTCTCTTTCCTCAATAAATGTATCCAGAGTTCCTACATAAACATTACAGTCTTCGACGGCATGAATCTTCCATGTCCGAGCAGGACGGCTGCCCCAACAGCAACGATGACCAACATGATCAATGAGCAACTCGCGTATCTCTACTTCATCCAAGACTTCCCTTAAAAATGGATCTCCTAGTTAGCAAGATTATTTGGCTATATAGTGCTAGAAGATTTAACTTGAAATGCTTATTATAATGGGTTTTATCGAAGAAGCATATTTTAGACACAGCAGAGGTGTGGATGGTGAATTTCAATCAAACATGTATAATATGCTCTCAGCGAAAAATGCACTGCCAATAAAAGCCAAATTTCATGACCTATTCATAGAAACAAGACAATCTAATAGTATTTTAATAAAATTGAACATAATTAGAAGTTTTCTGGTCAACCCTGCTAAATAGTCTCCCTTTTGGGCCTTGCTATTTCCATAGAAGTAAAATGAGAGCCTTTTCAATCAATGGCAGCAAACTATCTTTATGAATTAGAACATTTTCACCGCAAATAAAGTGAATAAACTAGTTGCTTCACGCTGTCCCTTGTATGTATGATTTCAGTTATTTGATAATGATTCCACATGAAGGGTGCATAACACCACCAGCTAGAAAATTACTTTTCATAAAATCTATTCATATTAGCTTCTACTCAAAAGCTAAAAATAGCTTAAGCAAATGCACCCTTAACTGTACATTCAAAGGTATCATGGTTCCTAGGAGGTCATATTTGATCAAAGAGACCTTAATCACCCCTTAAATATCAAACTCAATATATCAGTATCAATGGAATGCTAGTACAATACAGATACATGTCTCAATGATTTGGCTCTTCATTAAACATGCATCAGAGAGTATCATAAACAGTGATGAAAAATCAAGTGATGAACTATGAATTAATGAATCAAGACAAGACCCAAACAATTATAGCTTGTCGATAATAATGGCAAATACGAACATTACTGATCTATGGCTCACTTGGGCTTTCAACAATTTGTTAATACCAGAATCAAATTTCTGCCAAAATAAAAATCAATTCTTTTGTCAAAAATTCAACCCAAAAGAAATTGCTGCAGAATAAAACCACAAATATAAAGTCCTCTCTCATAATAAATAAGCCCACAAATTTTTGTAGCTCATGCGCAGCCTAGTTTCAATATGACAAGTTATGTAAAATACATCCTTCTACGTAGGTTGCAGCATTATACCTTTGGAATCCGGGTCTGGGTCCACCATAGTCTCCACCATATCCACCTTGATAAACAAGAGCTTGCCCTGCAACAAGTAATGTACTTAATATCCACCTTATATATGGGCAAAAATTCTTCTGCAATAAGCTCAAACAAGAAAATATAGCCGCTCAGGATCTCTTTGGTTTCAGAAAATATTTTCTATTTCGATTTCTTGAAGATTTTGTGAAAGAAATAGCGAAAATTAGAAAATCCTGCTTTCAATTTCCATTTATAAGTTTGAATATTGTCTTTGCAAAATCTTAAAAAAACAAAAACCATAGGAAATGAACACATAAGCCAAAAAGGCCCTCATTTTTTTGAATTACAAAATATATTGCTAATGAAAAACTAAACAATGTCCCCAACTCAAAGCTCAAATATCATACACTGATTGCTATACTTTGGTCTAAGGAGCGCCCCCCTCTCTCTCTCTCTCTCTCTCTCTCTCTCAAAATGTTCTCAATCTTCACACAATGAAAAAATCCCAGATGAACCAATACTTTAATATATCCTTCTTGGAAATGAAGAATAAGCACAATTCCAAAACCAATCATCAAAAATTTCAATAAGAATTCAGGAACAAAACAAGATCACCCACCTGCAGGATCAGGCTCTGGTGAGCTTACCAAGGCCCCATGAAGGGAAGGAGGATAGTAACCTGAAGAAGCAGCAGCTGCAGATCTTATCTCATCCACACTCACCTCAGTCCCACCCGCGGAAGCAGAAGTGGGTATCACCAGAACCGGTTCGACCCAAATACTGATACGAGCTCCAGTTTCCACTCTCCTTCTCAAACGATTCACTTCTTGGTTCTAATTCAAAAACGCAACAGGAAAAAAAAATACCCAGAATCAAAAACATTATAAAAGTTCAAATCAAGAATAAAAATTGAAAGATTTTGGGAAATTAAATGTCATGGGGGCAAGAATCGAAATTGTACCAGGTAGAAGAGGAGCCTCCATGTCAGACTGATTTAGCTTAGAGACAGGCAATGATATTGGAGAGTGGAGTGTGGTGCCTTATATTTTGGTAGCTAGCTTTGCCATTAAGGAATTGGAATTATAAAATTATGCTAAGTCAAGCGGTTCTATGATGATATGAACATTTGGCTGTCACTGCAATATAATGTGAAGGGATTGGTTTGGATGGTCCCGCTTCTTAACACACGGCATGCTGACTTTGCTTTTCTGCTTCTTGTACAGTGTACACAATAAGCGGAAAATACAAGACTGCAATTTTTGTTGTTACTTAGTGAAAAATTTACATTGGTGGCGTTTACTGGACGTACACGTGCGAAAAAAGAAACCTAAGTGACCGATATCACAACTATTCATTGTGCAAAGAAGAGATAAATGTAATGATTTAATAAATTCAGGCAAAATTCGTATAATGATTTTTATAATCTCAGAATTTTTGAGCAACTTTTACAAATAGAGAATGGACTTAATTCACCAAATCTTAATGAAAGTCAATATAATTTACTCTTACATTAATTAAAGGAAAATAAGAATAGTCTTGATGTATATGGGCATTAAGAAAAAGTAAAATGAATTTTTTATCCTTTATTTTTATTTAAATTTTAAATTTGATTCCTTATTTTTAATTTGATCAGTTGTATTTCAAGACTTTCTTTGTGGTATACAAGATAAAGTATAGTTCACCGCACACAGACATTTGGTCACACTTACTAAATGAGGCAAAATATATTTAAAAGTGTGACAATTGAATTTAGCCACACTTTTAGCATTTATCACACTCTAGAAAATGTGGATAAATAATTGGTGTGGTACATTATACTTTACCCTGTGCACCAGGCCTCAACCATGTTTTAGATCGTTTTCAATTTGATCTTAGACTTAATGATTTGACCCAACCTCCATCTTGTACTTCATGACCTACCTATAGCCCAGACTTTACTTGGACCTTCTTGGCGAATGCTGCCAACCCATAAGACACTAGCCCAACCTGGCCATCTCAGCTCACTAGACATACCCCGGATCATGCCTCCAATCATGCCTATCCTTCAATAGCCAATGGCTTGGCATCAATGGCTAGTAATGATCTTCTCATCAATGCCCGAATCGGTACATATACTCAATCTTCAAAGGCAAAAGGCATAGAATTGGTAGTCTAAACACTTAGCCTATACACAAACCTACCATTGCTCGAGCAGGACAATAACATTTTGGTGCCGTCTGGGGAATCTGGCAAAACCCTTCCCACTCCTTTGTGAAACTCCTCAGATTGCACGCCTTCACCACCCACGATGGTTAGCACACCCAACAAGGGAATACCTACAATGAAGCCTTTCCTCCTAATCCCAAACTGGAACAACACCCTACCTACCAACGGACTTGCCAAACCTAACAACAACACCTAACCTACCAATGGTAACCCAGACCTAATCACAATGACAACCAGAACAACATTCCTTCATCGCTCATCAAGCAAATCCTCATATCCCTTCATGACATGCAACAACAGATTAACAGGAAACAACCAGACCTAATGACTCCCTTAAGAGTCCTAGTCCTCACCTTATCATTCCCAATCCTAGCCATCTTACTCGAACCATGAGTCCGTAAGCCACTCAATTAGCCAACCACTACACCTCAAATATTGAAACATACCCATCACCCTGGGCACCGTTCACCAAATTTATTATGACCAAGCCTCTCGTCATCCTAGAGACCTCTACTCACTTCCACCCATATGATGGTCGTCAACCCTTAAAGCCATTTGGATGCCTTCAAAAATGCCATGATGGTAAGTGGAGACTCGAATGCCCTATTTTATAAGGCTTTTCCCTCAACCTTGCTTGGACACAGCTCCACAATGGTTCACATCTTTTCCCCCAATCTATCATAGCGAGCTAATCGACCACTTTTTGAATAACTTCATAGCTAGCAAGGCCCATTAGAAAATGGTTCGAAGCCTATAGTCTTGTCCAAGGCAAAACCAAGCCTTTAAAAGACTTCATGGGTCGTTACAAGGAGACCGTTCAAATCAAGGATCTGGACCAAAAGATCGCCATGTATGCCTTTGTGGGCGCACTTGAACTGGGCCATTTGCTAAGTCCTTGGACATCAACCCAGTCCAAAGTTTAAATGAACTTCGGACTAGAGTGGTGATACATTTGCCAGAAGAAAGGCAAAGAATCGAAAGTGAAATAGGGATGAACAACAAAGCAATCCATTGAAGTGTCTGATACTGTTGGGATTTAAGTCAAAGTCCCACATCGGTAAGAAATAGAAGTATTGCTAGTATTTTGGCCTATAAATATGGCTTTAGTTATTTGTGTTTTTTATCCTCTAAAAGTGAGAATGATCCATATGGGTAGCTTTTAGGAGTTGTCCATGTGATGAAATATTTATAAGGATGATTTGTAATTTCAGTCAAAATTGCAGATAGTGAAAATTTGGAACTCCTTATAGGGGTCATGGATGAGGAGTTAAGGCCAAACCATGTTAAATTTTATTTTCTTTATATTGTTTTTCTTCTTGCATTGTTTCCTTTATTGAGAGAGAGTTTGTTCTTGTATTTTTTTGCTTCCACTATCCAACAGTGGTCAGAGCCTATGGTTCGGGTCAGATTGGGTTTGGTTGAGTGTTGGTTAGAATGGTGATTTTTGGATCTATGAGGTCCCTTGTGTTGAAAGTTTCCTGGCAATATGGAGGTCAAGGGGTGTGTCCGTGAGCAGACGATGCAAGTGAAGAGCTTGTGTTAAAAGTCTTCTTGGCAATGTAGAAGCCAAGAGTGTGTTTCTGTGTGACGGTACAAGTTAACAAAGCAGTATGACTCTTGTTTACACCATTGAATACTCGTGAAATACAAGTTTACAAGAAGAATGTTTATAGAGATAGTTATTGCAGCCAACTGTAGGACTTTGGATTAAGGGGAGGATTTATTAGGATTTAACCCAAAGTCCCACATTGGTAAGAAATAGAAGTATTGCTAGTATTTTAGCCTATAAATATGGCTTTAGTTATTTGATTTTTGTTATTTAAAATGGGAGTGATCCATATGGGTAGGTTTTAGGAGTTGTCCATGTGATGAAGTATTTGTAAGGATGGTTTGCAACTTTATCCGTTTAAAAGTTGAAGATAGTGAAAGATTTGGAACTCCTTATAGGGGTCGTGGATGTAGGCAGTTAAGGTTGAACCACGTTAAATTTTGTCTTCTTTATATTATTTTTCTTCTTGCGTTGATTCCTCTATTGAAAGAGAGTTTGTTCTTATTTTTTTTGCTTTGCTACCCAACAATAACTAAGGACCTACCTCAGCCTGAGTCTTTGAGAGGTGCATCTCGGGCCCCGCCGCATGATGCTCTAACAAAGAAAGATACTTTGAAAGCGAGCCCTACCACTTCCCTACAAAATTTCTTCGATGATATTCTCATCATTTCGTCCTGACTTGATTTTGTAAGGTGAGTCCTCGGTTGATCCTAACTATCACTGATAGATCTTCAGATTCCAACACCGAGGTGGGGACACTGTAAGGACTCCAATGCTCAAGTCAAAAAAGGTTTTACTCAAGAGTGATAATTGAGTTGTTACTTACTGGTTATGAGCTAGAGCTCTTTTATCTAGAGGAGTTTGTTGTGATTTAATCCTTTATTCTTAGGGTAAAAGATTATCTCTTAGGATATCTTAGGAGGAGATCTCTCCTTTAACTGTAATTGAATTATCTTTCTAGGTCCTTTAATTTGAGGGGGTTTAGTTATCACCTATTCTTGATCCAATCTATGGGTTCTTAGTCAAATACTCGGTTGTACCTTGGGCTAGACCTTATGCTTTCACTGGGCCTTTGAACTTATTAGGAGCCCAGTTAGTGTGAACATCTCTATAAGTCAATCGAGATATTACTCCTTACACATACCAATATATTTTAGTAACAAAACCACTATTTTAATGATTATTATTTAAAATTTATTTCACATATCTAATATTGGATTTTAGATAAATATTATTATTTAGAGAAGTGTTATAATACTCTATTATTCATGTAAATTCATGTAGGTCAATTTATCAACATTGCAATGCTCTATTATTGTTTATTTCAATTTGGATAAATATTATTATTTATAATTTCTTTTGTTGCTTTGATTTAAAATTATTATTTATTAGAAAATACTCTATTATTCTATTATTAAATATTTTTAAAGAATACTTCACTTAAAAATTATTTAATATAATTTTTTGTATCTTATTCTTTACTCAAGAAGAGAATGGATGAGCATGGAGGAGAGAATGATAAATTTGTTGTTGTTGTTGTTGTTGTTGTTATTATTATTAGTTATTTGTTATAGTTATTTGTTATTTATAAAATATGTTTTAATAATATTATTTATTTGTCAGTTTTAATGCAAAATTTATATTTTATATAAAATATTATATATAAAAATATTTAAATATGTACATTTTTCTATATATTTAAATTGAATATTTTGACTATATATACTTTCAATCATTTGCTTACATATACTCTTCATTTTTCATGTCAGAAAGTAAAATGGAGCAAATTGTTTATATTCATGTTAATGTCTATCAACTGAATTATTATAATTTGTTGAATATAGTATGTTGTTAAATGCTCATTTACTATTTCACTTTTAGCTTCGTTTAATTATTTGATAATAATATTTCTTCATAATGCATATAATATATGTCAAATCAATAATTTTTATGATTTCAAATATGTGTTAGTATATAAAAGTATATCAACAAACAGACTAATTAATAGCCATAGTGCATCGCACGGGAACTGCACTGGTTTTAGACAATTATCTAATTATATACTTCATCCCTTTCAAACAACCTATCATTTTTTGACAAGCACAAGTATTAAGAAAGATAATAAATGTGTTGAAAATGGAATAAAATATAATGAATGATCTAATATACCTTATTAAATGAAATGCTTTTGGAAAACTAATAGTTAGTGAATGAAATTACTTAGGAATACCACGGGAAAAATAAATAAATATTGCATTGGAAAGTGAAGTTGTCTAAAAGTCGTTGACAAATATTTTGAAATTAAAGTTGTGAAAGAGATATTCTGAAAGGGAGTGTATTATTAATCACATATCACACACTAAAATAAATTTGATTCCTATCGACTAATTCATTCACCAAAAAGCCAGATAACTTTAATTAATCTTTTCACTAAATCAATTTAAAAAAAATCAATATATTAAAATACAAATTTTACACTATTTTTGTTTTAATTTAAAATAAAACAAACAAACTAATTATTTATGAGTGGTAATTTTACAGGATAGCAATGCTAAAATAAAAATCAAATAAATCTTACCAAAAAAATATAAACTAGAAAAGTCAACTCAAAATATAAAATATTAATGTTCATCGACAACTAACTTACAAATTTTATTTAATTACATTAAGTTGTGAAACTAACGAATTTCAATTTTAAAACAAACAAACCAATTAATTTGCAATTAAAAAAATGGATAAAGTACAATTAGAATAATAATTAAATAAATCAATTTTAAATATACAAAATATAACCTTCAATACCAAAAAATAATAAACACACTACATTACATTTTTCTCCGAAACTTCAAGCATAATATGATCCTATGCATCCATTGTATCATCACATTTCTCCATTTTTCTATACTACACTTACTATTTAAATCCAATATCTCTTAATTTTTGTATCACTTTTTTTTCCCTCTCAAACATACATCACTGTCTTTTGTCTCTTATGTATCGTTCACAACCATCCCCCAACCCCTTCTATACTAACTCCTCAACCCCCTCATCAATAAGGAAACACATTCAAAGTACTATTATTTGTCCAGCTTCCCATCTCAGTATCAGTACAATATAGAGTAAGTTGCAGAGTAGAGCAGAGTAGAGTATGGAGTTCCCAGACAAATGCAAGGGATTAGGAGGCCTTCTCATCAATCCCCCATAATCTCATATCTTAATATATCATCTAACAAAGCACCATATGTAAATTATTTTTCCTATACCTTTTGGTGAGGTAAATATGGATAGTATAGCCCTTTCGTTCTTTTACATATGATTGTGCATAACAAAATACATATCTTGGCAAGTATAATCACATACACTTCTTGATTTCGACTTTTATTTATTTTTTGATATGCTTTTATTTTTATTTATTATCATTGTATAACATACTTTTATATGGGAAATCATTGTATGAAAAAATAAAAGTGAGACATAATAAGGCTAAGATGATATGACTCAAGAATAAACCAGGTGGCTACAACTTTATTCTCACTACCATGAACCACAAAACCTTCACGTTGATGCATATATATTTCTTCTTCTAAATCTTCATTAAGAGAAGCAGCCTTGACATCCATTAAGTCCTATTGGTTTTACTCCATTAGGTAAATCTATTATCTTCCATATATGATTACTCATTATTGATTCTATTTCACTATTAATAGCATTTTTCCACAAAGGACCATCTAGAGAAGAAATTGCCTCATTATATGTTAGAGTACCTGCACCCATTAAAAATGTGTAAAAATCATCACCAAAATTAGTTTTTTGTTCTCTCTCTTTTACTCCTTCAAAGTTCAACTTCTTTATTTTAAGAACTAACTAGGTTCACAAGCATTTTCAGATAAAAGTTTTCTTATAGGAGTTTTCAAAAGGAATACATTTTCAAATAACTCAGCATTTTTTTATTCATAATTTATTTAAATGTTCTATTTTTTTTTTTAACTACTCCATTTGATTAAGGTGGATAGAGTGGTGTCACCTCCTGTAGTATTCCATATTGTTCACCAAAACTATTAAGGGATATTGACTCATATTCTACCTCTCTACTAGATCTTAGTCTTTTAACTTTTTTTATTTAATTTAAAATAAATAGCGCAAACCACTATTGAAATTTGGATAAAATGCGCTCTACTTTATTCTTGTTAAAAAATTATACTCCAGCTAACTTGTATATTAATAATTAATAATTATAATTAATATTAGTACTAATTATAATTAATTATCAATATTTTATGAAGAATGAAATGGAATGCAATTTAACCAAACGTAATTTGTGTCATTTCATGCTTTAATTTATTCTTCATTTCAACCAAGAAGCTCCACCTTTTCTCTTCCTTTCCACTTAGTAATGACATCAATCATATTGAGTTTTTGCTTTTCAACTACAAAATTTGATCTCTAATTTCATTGTTGTTAGCATTTTGCTACTGTCTTTGTTTTATTAATATGGGATGAAAGATACAAAGTGCACCACTAGGCACTGATGTATATATAATCATTATAGCTTTATAACATATGGAACTCAGTTTGTCCAAGTTTGCTTCACTTCCATATTGTATGGAACTTGATCATTCCAAGTTTTCTTCATCGTTTAAGGAGACGACTTGTTATCAGCTTTTTAGAGACAAGTAAAATTGTGGTCAATTCAGAGGTCTCTTCCCTTCCATCATTGTATGGAACTCAGACAATTCAAGTTTTCTCTCCCTATTTCATAAAATCCTACAAACCTATAATTTAAGCCTAAACCCTATATTTCAATATTATTATCTTCAAAAGGCCATGTGAAAATTAAAAAACCTAGATAAAAAGTTGTTTTTGAAGAAAAAAACTTAAGCTCAAATTTGAGCATTTTCAAGCAAAAAAAAAAAAAAGCTAATTGCAAAAACCCAAGCTACCCCATTTTAGTTATTTACCACAACAAGGTGATTGCTTTTTAACCATCCAAGAAATATAAATTAACTTAAAATCACTTTTCATTTAAAGTATTGGAACATAAATTGATTATCAAATAAGCAATTATATAAAGAAGTGATTATTGAAATAAGTAAAATCTTCTAGCTTTCCCAAACATGCTCAATAGGGATTTTTTTTACCTATATACTATCTATTTATACTTCTATAGTATCCTATAAAGGGGCTATGCCACTTTAACTGCCATGCATTTGGTCACATTTTCTTCCAAAATTATCCCCCTTCATGTTACTATTTTTGAAATTGCAAAATATTTTAAGGGTTAAAAGTGTAATTGTCACATGACCCGTTGACTTTCATTGCTCCACATCTTGGAAATCCCTCAGTGTGCTGAGAGTGGTTTACATTCGATGTCTCTTCTTTCCCCCAACTCATTTACAACCCTGATGTGGCATCCTAAGTTACAAAATCCTTTCTTCAATTTTATATTTTTGTCAAAAATTAAACAAAGATTCTTGTTTTTTGGGCAAAAAGAAGGATTTGGTCTGAGAAATCACAATTGCAATCACAAGATCAGAAGAGAAGAGTGTGGTATTTTGGTTCCACCCTCAAACATTTCATTCCACCAACCCATCTCTTTCTTTGCAAAAGGATACTGCCTTCTTCTTCACTCTAACGATAAATGCACCTTTCTTTCCTTTTTCAAAGCTGGATTTTTGTAATATTCCAGGGTATGAAGGCCATTCGAGGCTGGAAGGCCTTCTCGGGGGCTTAGAATAATTCCATAAAACTAGTGGACGTGCATGTCAATTCCGCAGGAATGCGCAATTACTTTGCATGGATGCGGGATTGAGTTTCTGAGGTTTACCCAGTTTTCCCTTGAGCTCTAGTAAGACTCCCAAATTTTGGGTGTGCGCGGACGCGAGTTTCACGCATCAGAAACCCTCCAAAACGACGCAATTTCATTAAATGAGCTCCAATCCTATATAAACTCAACCCTAAACCCTAATTGGTCTCCTTTCGACAAATTCGATTTCCACCTCCCCTAACCTCTCTTCCTCCTCTTTCTCTCACCATCATCCATTGTTCTTCCTCCTTCAAGCTCCAAGGTAAGAAATTAGTGATCAGTATGCTTAGTTCCTCCCTTGTTTTCGAATTTTCACTATAAGAAAAATCAAAATTAGCAAGGGATTTTAGCAATGGATATCATAATCCGTAGCTAATATGCTTACTTAGCTACGGAATTTGCAATGAAACAATTTTCCATCGCAAGGGAAGGAAACTGCAAAAAATAGTGACGCAATAGCAACAACGACGTATGTGGCTAAATTTAACAATGGCTTGCCCCTCGCTATCCATTGCAAACCATTTTCGCACTAAAATTTTTGGCGCTACCTTGGTCCTGGCTCCTTCAATTTTGAGAAAGCACGCACTATAATTGTAATTAATAAAAAAAATGTGAAAAATGCTTTATCACACAATACTCATCATAAGACCAAACAAGCTCTCCACTCTTCTCGCCAAACCTAGCTAATTCACTCAATCCTCTCCATTTTCCCTATTTCCCCACAACCAAATTCCACCACACACGAGATTCCTTTGTGAGATTCCCATTCACATCATCGCTACTTCGTCCCTTCGTCATTCACATCGTTGCTTCGCCCCTTCATCGACGCCTCTTGGTGCACTGCCCAGACTAACGGGAACCTTCCTTCAGGTCGCAGCTCTTGCTCCACCGATTTGACTTGTTGTTGCCGTCAAATGTTCTCGGACCATCCTCAGGTGCTTACTCTATTTTTCTTACAATTCATCCTTTTGTTTTCTGCATTCTTGAACACATTTGAGAATATGATAATGATGGTGGCAATAATTTGTGTTCTTAAATTGGGTGGAAAAATGTTCTATCCCTCAACTCCAGTGAGTTTTCATTTGTTTTGTTAATGAATTGGCCTTTGAGATATGCTGAAATTGTTTTAAGAATCTAATAGATTGGATGCTGAATAAGATTTGCACCCTATTGTTAAGTTAATTGCTTTATGCAAAGGGTTAATTTGATGAGTTATTTGATGACACTGTTGGTGTGATTTCTCTTTGTTCTTTTGTTTGCATGTGCAGACAAGTTAGGAATGTGAGTTGTGAATAAACTATATGAGTGTTTTATAAAGAATTTTGCTCAGTTCATTATTGTTAGAACTGGATAGTTCAAGACCTTCATTCATGGAGATTCAAGATTCAATCCCCACATCATGAACTGATGTCATGATGAAATGATTTTCCAAGATAGAGAAGTGTAGAAATAGTCATACTCAATTGGGCCAACTAAATGAATTGCATTCAACTGATAATTGATTGGCCAATATTGCATACTAGACCAAGGAGTAGTTTGTCTAAGTTATAAAAATTGCCTTGCATTCTAGTTTAGGCACATAATGTCTCATTTATAAAAATCATGAATACACCGTTTAGTCAACTAGTAAAATGTAAGTTTGTCTATCTTAATAGGAGCAAGATTATATTCTAAGTTATAGATTTGTTGGACTTTCAGCGGAAGTGCATACATGGACATACTTGTTTCATTTGATGCTACTACACATGATGGTGTGAATGTCATATATATGGACACACTTATTGCATTGATAGATACTACTTTGAGACTTCTGGGAGCCTAACAAGGTGAAGGGCAAGCTTGTTTCCTCAAGTTAGGAACATGGGGCACTGAAGCCGTTGTGAAAGGAATTGGAGGCATTGGAACTATAATTGAAAGGTGTCATGATCTGTATTGTTGATTTAGAATCTTAGTTGTCATACTTTGTTAGAAATGTTAGAGTACTTTCAAATCGACTAGAACTTGTTTTCTGTTTTGTGGGTATAGAAAAAGTAGCTTGGAGCTTATTATTGGTTCCAATACATTTGATGATTATAATTATCTTGATGTATATTTTCTGTTTTGTGGTAATTTAGATGATTTTTTTTTATTTTGTAATTGTGAAATGATTATAGTAGGAAAAGTTAATTATTAATGAGTATTTTATATTTTAATTATTTAGTCATTCTGGTGTTATGGCATCCCTGTTGGTTTTGTCTTTATGTATCTCTGAGAAGCTATTTTAAATTTTAAAAAAAGGAAAATAAAATTACCCACACTTTGTAATTGTAGCTAAATAACGCATTAGCCACATTTCGAAATGTTGCTAAGTGAAAGGATTGCGATAGACAAGCCCTTGCTAAAATTTAGTAATGGAGCCACAACCATTGCCAAAATTTAGCTAGGAAGATATTAGCATCGGTTTTAGTGACGGCAAATCCGGTTTGAACACTTATTTTGTCAAACCCCAAAAATAACAACAAAATTTTCTGGCATATTTTCAAAGTTTTGACCATTTATAGACCCATGTTGGTAATTTTATTTTGTTGAGTGAAATTGTAAATCATTTCAAGTTTTATTTATAGCTCTTTATTGTGTTTAATTCAAATTCAATTTGGATCATTTTTATTCATGGTTTTACATTTTGGGTTCATGTGTCAAAAATAAAAATAAGAGAGAGGCCCAATATGTATCCAGCCCGTTCTAATTTCCAACCACACTAGTCAGCCTGCTTTAGTCTTTAGCCCATGGTCTTATTGATCTGCTAACCATTGCTAGAAAATAAAAATAATAATAATAATAATAATAAAAAGAACAAACAAACAAACCACCGATTCAAAGTTTGTCATATCCCTTTGTAAAACAACAAAAAATATATAAAAAGGAAAAACAACAAAAAGAGAACAAAAGGAGTATCACTGCTTCCTTCCGTGTCCCTGCACTCGTGTAGCCATGGGGATGGGGGAAAGGTCAGGAAGTGGTGGACATCATCATTTTGGTTGCAAAGTGACAAATTCTCTTTCGGTGGATGAGCTGGATACATGGAGAGGCGGAAGTGTTCAGGGGAGAGGCATAAAACCACCATAAGTAAGGAACACAACCAGGACAACGTCCCCATTTTCCAAAACCAAAAACCATCACCATTAAAAATTTAAAAAGATAGAAAAAATTTCCAGAGACTTGGAAATCAACCAGCAAAACCTTGAAGAATACAAGGAGATACCAATAATCCAGCAACAATAAAAAAGGGAGAACAAGGTAAATCCAGGAGTGACAGGTAATATCATCATCATAAAAAAAATTAACAAAAAAGAAAGGCGAGTAGCCGCGTCTCCTTCCTCGCCACCAGCGGCCTCGCATCATCATCATCCTCGCATCATCATTATCACCTCCATGAAACCTTATCACCATCCTCCATCATCTTTACCAAAGTCGCGGCAAGCCCCTTTCCTCACCACCGTGGGGCCAGCCTCTCTCCTCACGGCCATACATCCCCCTTTCTAAGCCACCCTCAACCTTGAACACATCCCAAACATTCCACCCGGCCACCTACAAAACACCATGAACCATCGCACAAACCTAGCCTCGGCGCACATGATCCCATTCCCCATCGCCGATACTCTACTCATATCCCATAACCACCGCGAGCATCATCCTTCAAGCGGCACACCCCTTTTCCTCGTCCCTCGCATAGCGGTGAAGACCATCCTCCTGCCCCCTCCTCGCAACTCCTTCTCTTTCCTCTCCACCTTCCCCTCCTTCCATCCGTCGCAGGCCACCGCGCCGCGCTCTCCCATGCCATTGCGAGCCACCCTTTAACACATAATCCAACCATCGCGTGAAGCCACCCAATCTCGAAACCCCTTTTTCGCGTCGATCTGTTCCTCCTGGGATCACCCAAGCTCAGCGGCATCTTCCCATCATCATAGCTTCGCGGCTCTTTCTTTCCCGCGTTTCGCAGCCTCCAAGCCGGCCAACACTCTCGCGCACTCATGCTCCGCGATCTCAACTCTGGGCGGTCGATCCCCGCAGCGAGCCATCACCCTAGCGGCTCACATCCCTTTCTCTTCCTTCGCGCGCGGCATCAGCTCCCCCTTATGGTCCCCTCTTGGCTCGGCATATCACTCCAGATTTCTCTTGTTTTCTCCCCCTTCTTTAAGTGAGTGTGTTAGTGAGAGAGTGAAGTGAGAATGGGTGAGAGAGTGTTTCTGTTAGTGCCTGTGTGTGAGTGTGGGCTGTGTGGATGGGTTTGGTTTGTGTGTGAGGGATGTGTGTTAATTTTAGTGATAGTGTGTGTGTGGGTTAGGTGATAGAATTAGGAATTGTGTTTTAAGTTTGTTGGGCCAGAGGTTTTTTTTTATAAAGGTAGGTGTTGAGGGTCTTTGGGCTATTTTTTAGATTGGTTTGAGTCCTATTTTGTGTATGTTTTTAGTTGGGCTGATGTTTTTTTAGAATTTTGTCTTAGGCTTATTTATATATATATATAAACATGCTATGTTTTCTAAAAAATTTCTCTTTCTCATAAAATGTAATTCTTTTTATTACTCTCTGCACCATGATAGTTGTTCTGGTCTTTTTAATAAATAAAAAATTCTTTTAAATGGTCAATAATTTTCCTTTTAGAATAGAGTTAACTTA
Source organism: Dalbergia oliveri (assembly GCA_030441495.1). NCBI lineage: Eukaryota > Viridiplantae > Streptophyta > Magnoliopsida > Fabales > Fabaceae > Dalbergia > Dalbergia oliveri. Next base: position 15,975,386 of record JAMLFY010000005.1, on the reverse strand, counting down.
ACCATGACGGTTGTTAATTATATATTTCTAGATATCTTAGCTTGTAAAGTTTGATATTCAAAATTCCTTTTCAAAAATTAAAATTAATCAAAACACGAATATTTTATACAAAACTACGTGACTTTGAATTCTCCATCAGGAGGATACGTAGGAAGGCGATTGATTCCTGTCAAGTCAAAATTAAATTTTCGTAATTTTTGTCTTATTTGTAAAATTTTTTATGAGATATTTTATTTAATTTAAATAATCATTTCTTTAGGAAATATTTTATTTCAAATAAAAAAGTTAATTTAGTCGGGATGGCTTGTTAACTTGATATTCCTGGACATCTGCAGTTGTGACAGCTTGATGTTCCAAATTTTCTTTGAAAGTATGTTCTCTTTTATATTTTATTTTACTTTCGTAAAAAATATCAAAATAAATTTTTATCTTATTTGTAAATCTTTATAATTCATAAGAGATTTTCATTTTCATATATTTAGTTTAAATTTGTTACTTATTTGTGAAATAGTATTTTTTGAATAAAAATGTTAATTTAACCGTGACTTTGTTAACACATATTTTGAACACTCATTGTGACAGCTTGGTGTTCCTCAATTTTTTTTAAATTTTGTTGTACATAAAAATATAAAAATGAATATTTTGAAAGGTTATTAATAATTTGCACAAATCAATTAAGGTACCTCCTAAGATGGATGTATTAGGATGCGTAGGATTAAATCCTACCCTTCCTATGCATAACCAATTCCAATTCAAATCTGTTTTAAAGACCACTTTTTTAATAAAACGGGTTTTCCCATTTTTTCCCAATTTAAATAAACTTGGTGGTGACTCCAATTTTAACTAACTATTTTCCGTCCGCAATCCGTTGCGACACTCGTTAAAAGGCATTTAGCTACGGAATTTTTGCTATTAGCAATAGATTTGTATATAGCTAAATCTTGATTTTCTTGTAGTGTTTATGGGTTAAAGTGTCAATATAATGTTCATAATCTTATTATGTTTCTTTACTCTCCTATTGTTCATAGAGTTGTTCTAGTGTGTTTACATGACTAAACATGAGTTCTATTGCTCCCATAGCTTTTTCGCTCTCTAGAGCTTTGTTGGTGTTGGCACCTCTCTTCCTAACCCTCCAAGTGAGTGGGTTTAAGCCCATGGCTTTAATTTCAGCCATTACAAATAGTTTTTGTATATCATTTATGTCTTCCATGAAATTATAAATTTATTTATGCTATAATCATGCTTTATAAATTATGCCAAGTTAGAAGATTATGATTTTAAGCCTTCCATGAAATGCTTGACTTTTAGAAAATATATGGGACCATTGTTGATGTTTGTATTCCATTTGCAGTGTCATGTTTCTTTAATTAATTCAAATAAAGTATTAGATGAAAGTACTTACTTCAGAAAATAGAATAAGAACTATAAAGATGTTGGAAAGCATTAATTTAATATGTTGCTTTTGAACTTTTAGCATGATGACTATGAGTTAAGTTTGGATAGGAATTAGAGACAAAGATGTGAGTTAACGACAGTAAATTTGTTAACCTTGGTATACTATGACACGTATGAAGGGCAATTACCCCTTACTTAGATTAGTCTACTAGAAATCAGTTCATGAGGAACCATTAAAATCTTAATTAGGTGCTCTAGTTCAGAAGCTAACATTACCTTTATAAATTATTTAGTATTCGTATGATTTTCACGAAATTGGTATTACTATTATTATTATGTATTAAGTATGAAAGGATTTTGATTGCTTCATTACTATTATGTATTTCCTTGATGTCCCATGTATGGATTCACTCATTTAGGTTTAGATGAAACTCATCCCTCTTTTTCTCCTTAGGTACAGGTACAATTGTTGGTCTAGAGTCTTCCCATATACCTCTTCCTCAGTAGCTATTAGCTTTATTCTTAGTGAACTTCACTTTGGAGTGAAGTGTAGCTAGTTTTGTTTATTAGTGCTCCGGAGATTGGGCAGGATTCTTCATGGACCATGCATTTTTATTAAGTTTATGTTTATTTAAGAATCTATGTTTATGGATTTATGACTTAAGATTTGGGGTAACCATGTTATTTGAATGTTGTTTATGGATTGGTTTATGAAACATGAGAAAAGTTATCCAATTTTCATTCCAAATATGCTTATTTAGAAAATTATGAAGATGTTATGAATAACATGTCATGTAAGAGCTTTTGTTGGGCCATTCCCATGTGCCGACCACATCCCAAATTGGTAGGGACAATTTTTCACTTTGTTGCTTTTCTTTTATCTTGATAGAGGCAACAAATGCGCAGTGAACACTACTAAATTCATTGGTGTAGCACGACTAAATTCAACGGGTTAGCAGCAACGATTCAAAAGGTCCTAGTCACATGGTTAAAGTGTCAAAGCATTAAGAACTACAGATGCACATCATGTGATTGATGGTGTCGAGAATGTACAAGTTATTGCATGTGCTTAATTTTAGGAAGCAGTGCACGTAGTAGAGCAATTTTCAAAGACAACGTGGATGAAAGCATGAGGAATGAATGTGGTCATAAAAGTTCAGAGTTTTGAGGACACGTGGCAAGAGTTGTATATAACTTTTGTCTATAAACTAGTTAGAAACCCGTGCTATGCACGGTTGATTGAACTACAAATTCTATAATAAAATTCCGATCCTTCCTATTAGAAGAAAATATAGCTTAGCACGTCCGAATTATGTGCATTCCAAAGATGAAAAGAAATAAATTCATGCTATGCAAACACAATCAATCGAAAGTGCATACACAAAGATAGTACCAATTCATAATCCTGTTTGCTGAACACATCACACAAAATAGATAAGGTCTTCAAAACAAAATCATATGGTATTAGGTCCAAACATTTTAAACTACACCACCATATTATAAAGTACTACTTAACCATAAAATAATTAATCACAACAAAAACATATACTCTTTGATCTTTACACATTATATTTAAAAAAATATTCCCATAAACTACATATTGTTAAAAATCTCTGGGTAGACAACATTCCTAGTAGAACGACCAAACTCGCCTTCTTCATTACAAATCAATATCCTAAGACTATCTCTAGACTTTACTCTTGAAACGCGACATACAATTGGCCATGAGAAAAAATTGGCTTCGGCAAGAACAATCCTACATGAGATAGAGTTTGTCCTTGGCTTTTGTTAATGGTCATTGCAAAAGAGACATAGTGGAACTGACGACGTTGAAACTTTAAAGATATACCTGGATCATAAGGTATCAAATTCATTCTTGGTATATAGACTTTTTCACCAATATTGTTCCCTGTAGCAATTTGGCAACATATAATGTTATTGCCCAACTCAAGGACTATAAGTCGAGTCCCATTACAAAGAGACTTGGTCAATGTTACGCAACAACATGAGAGGTACACCTTTCTTCAGTTTCAATTTGTGATTAGGAAGACCAGAGCATTTAATTTCATTTAGAAACTCAACTGTGATCCATTCATGGTCAACACCAACATCATCATCTTCCTTACAAATAGAATCCGAGCTCAAATACTATTTTTCCTCACCAAGAATACTTTGAATCACATGGTCATTAACTTTCTCAACTACCTCAATTGTTGGTGCTAAAATAGCTCGATCTTCAAAAAACTTATAATTACCCACATTGTTGCTCAAATCAAGATATGTTGACTCAACGATCGCAGCTATATGATCACCATAATTTAGAACCAATAAATCCTCAGGGATATCAACCTCAAAATGATGTTCTATTTCACGATCAACTTTGCCCTCACCTATATCCAATATCCATTTTGCAAACACGCCAAGGAATCAAGTTCCACAGAGTTTGAACGTGCTTGAAGTCGCATATTCCGAGTTAATTGGAAAATGGTACAATGACTCCATAAGATAGACGAATTGAGACTTGACATAATAATATCTGGATGACTTGCCTTTGGGATTACTTGGTAAAATTTGCCTAAAATCCCACCAAGCACAATCACCTTGCCACCAAAAAGTATATTTGCACATTCAACCCTCGTAATCCTCATAATGTCTCTCAAAGTTCTATCTAGCGCTTCAAAGGCCTATTTGTTAATCATGGATGCTTCATCCCAAATAATCAAACTACAATGTCTTATCAAATTTGCTTTAGGACTATTTACCCTTATGTTGCACATTGAATCTTCATTCAAATGCAATGGCAAACGTTGAATGTGCTGTCCTACCACAGGTAATAAGAGTGAAGCTATATCACTAGATGCAACATTGAGAACTACTTTGCCTCCTTACCTCAATTTTGCAGACAATGCATTCCAAACAAAAGTCTTCTCAAGTCCCACCATAACCATGGACAAAGTAAAAGCCACATTTCTCCTCATTAAGCATTAACAGAACAGTAAACATTAATTTGTTCATCCATTAAATGTGGGAAGTATTTCTCATGTTCTATCAACATGTCTTCTCAAGGATAATTAAGTTCGTTTAACAAAGAACATTATCTAAGTGTCCAATGTCATGATTTGTTGGTGCTAGCATCCCTTCGAAATCTTTAGAGATCTACAATTTTTTTGTAGAATCTTTTCTATCTCAAACAAACAAAGATTTTGTAAATCCTCATCTGACATTGTCAAATATGCAAAACACAATAATTTAGTATACAATATACTAAAAATTATAGTACATAAGTTTCAAACACAACGAACTATGAAAGCAATTGTACCTGAACGTCGTTTCTCGGCATTTTTCAAATAAGATCCCATCTAACAAATCCCATGTTTGTTGCCATACATAAGAAGGCCCACTCATTGAATGAGAAAGCAATAATGTAATTCATGCCCAGAATGATAACCTAGCTGCTTTTTAATTGCATTTACAAATTCTCGATCATCATTTAAAAGACCCAACGCATAGTAAGCATCTCGAAAAGTATAATACAAAACACCATGGATAGTTTTGATATCATCATAACTGGTGCAACCCTTTTAAATGTTCAATAACAATCGAAGATAGAATAACTCTAGGACTGGAGGACAAAGTTTAATCTACCAATCGAGAAGCCTCTTTTCCTAGGATGCCATTCCCGTCTTCGATCATCATATACAAAGTGTCAGGGAATTCGCCATATGTTAAATTTCTCCTTCATTATATTTAGTATTAGCTTCCACCCATGTTGTGAACATTGTGTTTTTCCCCTATTTTCATGGACAACATTCTCTAAGTTATCACTTTCCTGAAACATGACACTTTGCCCCCTTTGCAAATGAAATATAAGTCGTTGCACGTGGCCATCTATGGTGGATATCAAAAGCAAATATCCTCCAAACAGACTCACACGATGATAATTATCTACAATCATAGTATTGTTTTATCTCATCAACCTCTTCAGTGGGAGCATTTTCATGACTATCATTTCCCTGGCTCATAGACACAGTGACATGATCAAGTCCTTTATTGACATACTTAAACGATACTTAATGGAGTTAGACTTATTGCAAAATTCCAAGTTCATATGAGCATGATACTTCATCAGCAATTTTGGGTGGTAGGGAACAACAAACCTATTGTCCACCTCAACATCCTTCACTAAAACAGTAATGTCAGTATCACGTCTCCTATAAATTGGAAAAGCATCCTCATCAAAGTATGTTGTGTTCACAAATTTTTTAGGATAAAATTTCATACATTTTCCATCTTTCATTCATGGAGACGTTTGCCTAGCAAGTCCACATGGTCCATGTATCATGAACTTTGACACAACCTCATGTAAGATAGGTATCTCAAAGGATCAGGCAACTCTGCACATATTAAGTCATCAACCAATCTAGCAGGTTGGGATGAAATGCTTTGTTCTAGCCAAAGCAATATATGAGCATATGGAAGACCTCGCTTTTGGAACTCAATAGTATACATCCTGTATTTCCAAATGAATAATTATTTCAAACTATTAATATTTCAGTTGTAGTTGAAAGTTTTGAAATATTGGTACATGATCACAAAATTTAAATTAAACAAATAAATGATGTTTATTTACTTGCAACAACTTTACCAAAGAAGTGTCCTTTCTTAAAATCACTTATCAATTCAAGTAACTTTATTCGAAAAACTCGGCAAGCAATATCTGGCCCATCATCCACTCCCAACATTCTCCTGTAAGATATCGCCGTATCTGACCAATGGGATTGCATGTCAGTAAAAAATAAATTTGGATATCCAAATTTCTTAAATATAGCCATTGCATCTTGACAATTATTAAACATATATCTTTTACCACCAGTGAACGAAGAGGGCAATACAACTCGAGATCCAATAGAGAGCATCGATATCACCCAGTCAATAGCCTCTTCTAATCCTTTCAAGAACTCTGATCTTATATTTCTTTGATTATTACGGATGAACGACAAACGTTGTGACTCAACCATAGAGTAACAATCAACAACAAATTGTTGAAACAGCTTCGACCTTGTAAAACAATTCCTTCTTCCAATTGACGATCTTGAATTCTAAAAGAAATAAATTCCCACAAGGATACCCTCACTCTCTTTGGACAACTTCTATTAGATCCTCTAAATGGAATATTCTCTTGGTAACCGTCTTCTATACGGAAAAAGTAATGGGTATTGCAATGGAAGATAAGTAGTATGTGTCTCATGTAATCTTTTTAATTGACAGGAACTACATGAACTATAATATCTCGCCCATGTTCTTAAGAGTCAAAATCACCAACAATTAAAGCAGCCACCTCATCAACTGTGGGAGTATTGTATGTACATGCATCAAATGTCGTTTTCGAAAAAGACGCAATGCAACTGCTCAAATGGATTGGTCTGGAAATGGTCACGAACTCTTCTAAATGATTTATCAAGTACATTATGTTCATCAATCATGGTCATAAGATCATTTATTAATGATTCATCCAAACCACTTCGCGAATCATCTAAACTGAATAAGTAGCAAACTTAAAACAATTACTTTATTTGATTTTTCCAATGGAATATTAAGACCAACTAATCATAGAGTTACTTGAAATGACTCCTCCAATTACGTGTCTCGTTCCTGATATCATAAATATATAGTTGTGCAAATTTAGGCCTCTCACCATCAATAGGGAGGAGTATTCCAATACGATGGAAATTTTGACCACTTAGAATAAATTGGGGAGGCCCAAGACCATCATTAACAGATCTATCAATTTTGCCACCGATAGATGTAAAAGAGAACATGCTATTATATGCACGTATATTCTCTAAAAAATGCTGCACACGCGGACTAAACCATTTATCAATGACCACAACAGTTTAGGAGGCCTTCCTAAGAGCGAGAGTTGAACTCTACCCTTACAACAACAAATTGGAAAATTTGGGCTTTCAGCACTTGTGCTTTTGTTGGCACACTCGCCAAACCATAACAATGCACCACAAAATGAACAATGGAACACACAATCTCCATTGTCGAAATAAGCTAATAAAATATTACATATCGTGAAAGTGTACGACTAAATATGAAAGTTGGTGTAGTAGGCGTAAAAAGATAAACGTATCTTCATGCTCGCATTCATCATAAATTGCATTTACCAAACTTTGTTCAGTCAATTCGGTTAGAGCTTCATTATATTGCATCATCAAATCATCAACTGGAATAACAAATATAGTAATTCAATTTGTAATTTATAAACCCACCATTATTTAGGGAATATAAAGTTCATAACAAAAAACATACCTATAAAACGTTCAAAAGAAACATCTTCTGAATTAATATCCGAAGTAAAATGTAAGTTCAAATTTGTGTGAATTCTAAATTCAACTATCGGTCCATCTTGCAAATTAACAAAATAAATATACTATTGATAATTAATTAGTGAGTCATAACTTGTATTATCTGATTGATAAGCAACGTATCACTCAAAATTCTCTTAACAAATTTCATGGTAATTTTTTTATAGCATATAATATATAACATAAATATACTATTGACTTTCCATCATTATCAGATATCCTTAGTCTCTTGTTTTGCCTCAACTGCTTAATTCTTCGTGATCTGTACACTTTGCCACCCAGTATGGAACAAAGAACTTTCATGTGCTGTATGAAAGAACGAAGCCCAATAACTGACTTACTCAAATACAAAAAATGCTAAATCTCACAAAAGAAGGTTGCAAATAAAAGCAAACACACCTGAAGCTGTTTCAGGAAGATTATGAGATCCATAAGGTCAACATCATTAAAGCTAACACTTGGGCTCTCTAACACCATGCATCACATATCCTAAAATTAGCAAACATAAAAAGTATTTAAATCAAACACATCAAACACATAACAAAAAATATTAAACAATCATTACTAATTTGACATGTCAATTTAGTTAGTTGCTTAGCAAAATTTTAACAATTTAATTGTTCACCATTTTGTAACTTACTTGAGGCCTTCTTAGCTCTAAGTATATTGAGTCTATTTGACCTCGCAAATTTGGCCTTTGCTTTAAACAATGTTTTGCCTAACATTCCACCCATCTGGATTAAATAAAAGGATGTCAACAAAAAAATATTGGTCAGTAATACTTTCTTTATACACATTCATTTAAACTAAATAAAATTTGATCAAAATAATAAATTTTATCCAAAGAAGCAAGAAATAATTTTTTTAAGAGTCAAATCCGCTAAATACTTTGGAATATGTATTAATCAAACTAATTTTAAATTGGCCATGTCAAAATAATCTGTAACTTGATTGTCATATGTTTTATTTATAAAAAGGAAAATCTAAGGGTTGTATATACTGTCATTGTCATGTTAATAATGCCAAAAACAAAAAACATATATTCATGAATCTTTCCATAAACAATGGACGCAATTAACTCAATTATTTAGTCTCACCCTTAACCTTCTATCTCCATCTTTTTTCTTACTTTGAAATTTCTATATATGAATAATTAAAAAAGTAAAAATATTCAACACCACATATTGTTCCATACTAATTCTCCTTCTGATGTTTCCTTATGTCTAACTATTGATATAGAAATGGTTGGCAATAAAATTGTAAACATAAAGTTTTAATGGGCAGAGTGCATAATATTCATTAAATATTAGTTAAAGGTGTACAAAATTATACTAACTATGAGCACATTGCTGTAGTCTACTGTTCCTGCACAAAAAAAGGCTAAAGATTCATAAATAACAAAGCCATTCAGCATGATAACAGCTATCCAGCCGTACATGCCTACATCCCATCCTAAGTTTTAGAAACATAAATCAAAATCCCAAAATAAGACTTTTAGTGCAACAACTCTTAAATTTAAAAGCAACAAATAATAGTCAAAGTTGCACTTAATGCCCATTACAAACTAAAAAGGTTAGTCCAACTCTACTTTCACTGTCTTCAGTTTCTTATGTCAGGAAAGGTGGCAGCCTCAATGAATTCTATCTCCAAGTTCCTCTTTGCAGGTGTTATCCTAATCATTGTGGATTGGGAACAACTTATTCTCATCTACACAGTAGCTTTCATAACTTTAGGCACAAAGTTCTGCAAAATTACATAATAAATAAGCACCTTCAAGGAAAATATATGGTTCACAAAACAAATGATTGCTTGTTAATGTCATAATACCTCTGGCTCATTGGATTCAAGGTTAATAACATTTGAAGCGAGCCTAAAGTAGCAGTTGAGGAAACACAGGGGCAAATAATGCTTGGATAAAAATAATAGAACCAAGTCACATAATTATTCAATTAAAATGAGCAAAAGACAGTTTATTTACTACCTTAGTTGGTGTTAATTCGGCACCATTCAAGCGGAACATCCTGAGAATTGTCTTGTCATCACAAATTCTTTTAACAGGGAAGGTACCATGATACCTATTGGGGAGACAACTTTTGTCTCCACCTTGAAAAACATCTTCTTATTAAGCTCAGTAAACTCAAATGGATAAGTGTCACTACGAACACTCTGCACAACAACAAATGATCAAACATTTATGAGGAGCAAATTATTAATATCAATGACAAAACAATAAATTAAATAATAGATTGGAAAGGTAAAGGCTTATACGTAAGGTGATTTCATGTGTTCAACAAACATTTCTGCACATGACTTAGGAAAAGGCTGCATTCCCTTTCAAATAGAACAAATGTTATCCAGTTGAGTCTTCAACCTCAACTTTCAGCTTAAACCTTCAAAGCAAATAAGGATTAAAACAATTATAATAACTAACAAAATGAAATAAACGAACTAAGCACAAAATTTATCATCAAGGAAAATATAGTGGAAAAAATACCTTGGGCACACGTTGAACACATGGCAGTTGCAAAAATCACAATAATACATGCCAGAGTCAAAGACTACACTTCTCCCACATCTCAGGATGTATACCACCACTGGCCTTGGTCCAATAGCCTTGATAGTGCCAATTATCACAAATGATCCAACCTACACATAGAAGACATATAAAATGAGCCTCATTGTAATAGGAGCTAAGACATAAAAAAATTTTTTGGTGGAAAATGATTATGGCTTGAATGAAAAAATAAAAATAAAAACAATGATCTCACCTCTTTATTGTTAATAAGTCCTTCAATGAAGCCTCTTGGAGTGATTTTCATGAAATCGTCCTCAATATTCAACCTAGAGGAGGTTTTCAACTTAACCAAGCTTTGAGAACTAATAAAGCTTCTGTGGAAATACTATATGGAAAATTAAAAAAAATAGTGAGGCGAAAAGATTCATAAACCCTAAGCCTATTACAATTAAAAAAAAAAGCATTATAGTAACAACCTGTTAAACTGAACAACTTCAACTATGTCTGGATTGAAAAGAATCCTTGATGCATACATCACATTTTGAATTCCTATTTTTCCTAATAGAATGGGCCCAAAGTAGTAAATGTTACTCATAGAATATATGGAATACATGTGGAACAAACTTAAAAAATATGCTTAAAAGTATTACCACGAAAGCTCTTCACTTTTGCAAGTTGTATCACAACAATAGGGAACTCCAGCTCACCAATCTGAACAAATGATTGGACTTGATCCACATATTCCCCAAATAACGCACAATCCAATTTCAAACTACAACCATTAAATGATAACCACATCATATACCAATAAAATAAAAGTCATGCAAAATAAGAAATCTTGCAAAAATCAACCTCTCATATGTAAGTTCCAAAACAATCATCTTTGAAGCTTTTCTCTCTCTCATACTCTTTCAGTTAGAAACTCCAGTCAACAATCCAATGACATCTTCATATCCATAGAAACACAAAACAATATTAATCCTGAGATAGACAATTAGGATAGATAGTACAAACACAAACAAATAAACAAACTAACCAATCAGATAATCACTGTCTTGAGTGTTGTTAAGAACCTCATGAAAAGGAGTTGCAATAACACCAAATTCAAGGAACAACAGGTAATTCACATGGAGTAACACTTGTTCTATATTGGAACACAATCTTAGAATCATGTTTGGTGGTCCTATAGGACCCTAGATTAGGAACAACAATAACATAAGAAATCTGATAGCAACCTCCCTCAACTAATATATTCAAATACTTTGAAACCAATGGCTTTCTAATAGTGTAGTGAATTCTATCGCCCTTCAATAACATAGAAAATAAAAGAGGTTTAGCAAATAGCACAAACAACAACATATTAACTATCAAAGATGAAGAAATAAAATCAATGGACAAAGAGTGATTACGTTGTCATCCATTAAAACCATTTCAATGGAGCTTGCAACAGATGCATTGTTGTACATGGGAGGGTCAGAGTCTAACAACTGACCTTTAGTTTCCAAGCCTCACGGCCAGCACAAATGAGGCAACAGAATCAAACACAGTAGCCATGATCAATACTCAATAAACAGGAATTCAATTCACACAAACAGTAAGCACAAAAACAAAAAGCAAGCAAGGATGCAAATATAGCAAACACTTGTAACAAAGCACAATAAAAATCACACACTCAAATCAGGCACACAATTTGCATCGTGAGTCCTCCAATTTATAGAGAACAATGAGGGGTTTGAAATTCAAATATCCAAGCAAAGGGAGGGAAATTTAGCAATGTGAGATGCCAACCCCAATGCAAAAAAGAGTTTCATGAAATTTGCATCAAAAAATGATAGTGGGATAGGAAAACACATCCTCTAAATATTTTTTGTTTTCCAATACTTTTACAATTTTTTTCTCTCAAAACACACTACATTCAAAAAAAATACCACATATTGCAAAATATTGACCAACCTCACACAGAACACACTAATCCAAGCATTTAGAGCCCACACAATGTAGCCTCGTGGAGATGAGCCTTGTTAGAAGGGTCTCATTGGGTTGCATTAAATGCATCCTGAACACATGAGTGAGAATGAATGATAAGTAGAAACAACACACACTATCACCCTTTAACACAAGATAAATAGAACATATATTACTTAGTAAAAATGAAAACTAAAAACCTAATTCAACACTACTCAACTAATTTACAATCAGCAAGCAAATCAAATAAAAGAAACATCAAAAGTAAAAAAAAACCCGAATAAATGGGGAAGGAAGAACCAATGGACCCATTCCAACATTATTAAAATCTGACTAACCATTGAAATTTTATTTTAGAAATCCTAGGCATCAGAGACTAGAATGGAGACTTGTATCCAAATACATTCTTTTGAAAAAAATAAAAACTTATAAAGCTTTAAAAAAATTCCACACAAAAAACTCAACATAAACATGAAAATCATTCGCATATGAAAGGCCTGCAAAAGCCTACAATCTACGATTGTATGGAGAAAGGATGGAGAAGGAATTATTCAGATTAGCCATATAAAAAAGAGATAAAGAGCATGAGCTAAATATTTGTGAAAAAGGTATGATTTTGGACGAGGATCTAGATCTCTAAATTTAGGCTGCAAATACCTGTAATTTAAAGATAGCATTGAGGCGGTGGGTTAGTGAACGGTAGAAGGGATTATATTTAGGAAGGGATATGAAGAACTTTTCGGTGATAAGCTAAGGAGCCCTACTCTCTTTGATGGAAAGGGCAGCACTCTTGACAAAAAGTGATAAGGAGTAGGTGGGAGTGGGTAAGCTTGTATGGAGCAAGACACACAATTGGCAAAAAAAAACAAAAAAAAGGTTGTGGAATGGTCAAGCAAAAACCGTAACATGCAAAACAATTTTTTTTTATTTTTTATAAAGTACTCTATAGGAAAAGCATCACAATGGATGCAATGAACAGTAGACATGGATTGACGGAATATGTATCATTTGGTGATAAGAGTAGTATAGGCCAGTTTAGGGATTCATAAGCATACATTAGCATAATTTTCTCTAGCATTGTTAGTTTGAGTTAAATCCTTTCGTAAGAAATTGAGCTTTCTATAACTTATTTGACAAATCTTGTTTACTGGTCATGAGTTCCATCATACTAGAGATTTCAAGTAAAGTTCTTTCATATCTTTTTATTTTTTTTCATTTCTTTTGCTTTGCATATGTACTTTACTTTTCACATTTTCCTTTTAAACAAAATATAAAAAATTTGAGAATTACACAGGAACCACTTCTGTCCTTGGGTATTTGTTTTAAGGTTTGAAATTATGCTCCTATAAATCATATTTCAGAGAATGATATATTCTTCAATGTTATTCCCATATATTTTAAAAATTATTGTTTAGCATTAAACATTTTCAGGATTATTTTTTAATATTCCCATAAATAAATTTAAAATTTATTTATTTTATAATATATATTTCTGGGAATATACGTCATGATTTCCAAAATACCCTAACATTTATTATTATTATCATCCAAAATGAAAATTACACTTCAGAAAAATATAAAACTAACAATTAAGTTTTTAAAATTTGTTGATCTCAATTAATATAACAATTAATAAAAAAAATTAAATTGAGAGTGTAATGGATATATGAAGTACATATGAACGGGTTAAATGATAAATTGTGGGAAAATTAAATAATTGAGAGATATTTTTAAATTTATGCTTAATAATTGTCATTCACAAGTCATGAAAATTTTTTATTCCATATTTCATCATGGGAATAAGATCTCACAAAATCATGGGAAAACCTTTTCCCAAGGAATCTATACTATTTATATTTAAGAATCATCAACAGGAAAGTTTAATGAGATAATGACACTATTAGAAGCTTGATTAGGCTTCCCTCCAAATTCTATTCCTATTTTTACCTAGAAAAGAAAGTTTTTGAACATAAATTCGAATATATTTTCACTCTACTTAATTTACTAGATTATCCTTTTAGTCTAATACCTTCTTACTCCACTAACTTAATAGTCTTTATTATAGCAATACTTTCAATATATATTAGAATTTTTCTAATACAAATTTATCTTTTTTTGTTATACTTATATAGGAATGATTCGTTGACATAATATAAAAGTTGACACTTACTCTTTCAATAACTTTTAATAGAATATATTTTTTATTGGAATCAAACCATTGAATTATAGCACATATCATGTTCATTATCCGTGCCTAATTTCAAATAAATCGGACACCTATAA